>VKOC01003773.1:0-51769 GCA_009364415.1 Spea multiplicata
AGAGAGAGAGAGAGAGAGAGAGAGAGAGAGAGGAGTTTGAACTCACATGCCCTCACATGAAACTTGAAAAATGTTATGTTGCAGACCCCCCAATAAACAGCTTGCATTATAGTGAATGTTTGAGTTATTTTGAAAGTGTAACTATAGAAGGTTATCTCAGTTGTGTCTGGTCAACCTTGAATAGTGCCCCAGCAGATATTATTAGGAGCTGTGAACAAAACTGATTCAATCTGTAAAAATAATTAATTTTATTTTTAGATCGCAATGAAAATATAAAACATGTAACCCTATAATATGAAGAAATTTGTGGTGATTTCTAAAGACTCAAAACTTTCTATTTGCATTACCCCTGTCCTAAACAGACATAGATGTTTGAAGTAAAGTCCTCACTAAGCATTATGTTCTTATATTAACAGTATGCTGTTTAGCGTGAAATAAAGAGTTTAAAATGTGAAATGTCACAATTTTTAGCTTAACTAACCTAACTATATTTATTTATTAGAACAACCTAGCTTGATCATTTGCGAGACACAGTATTTGGTTTGCAAGTAAGACCCTTTCTCCAAGAGTCACATTTGATATTTTTATCAAATGTGACAAAAATATGTGTCCTGTTATTTCTCTTCACGGCACCTTTCCTAAGACTGCCTGAACCAATTAACAACAATGAGCAACTTACAGAAAAAGAGCAGGAAGTTAAATGGCTGCTGTGATGGAATGCACATGAAGTAGCTTTTAAACACAGAGGTTTATTTAGTGTACAGAACTGTAATGAAAAATAATTTCTGAAAACATCAGGAACACTCACAAGAATAAAATGTGTAATCAGCCCATAGATATGGCTTCCTCAAGACTAAAAAAGTACAAATATAGAGTGAAATAGATAGATAGATAGATAGATAGATAGATAGATAGATAGATTAGATAGAATAGATAGATAGATAGATAGATAGATAGATAGATGATAGATAGATAGATAGATAGATAGATAGATAGATAGATAGATAGGCTGTCTGTTATGATTGACTAATAGCAATGCAAACATATTTCTGATGGCTGTGATCTTGATCACTGGCACATAGCATATAACCCCATGTACTCAATGAATGACAGTTTAGGGGAAACTATTATGTCTGATAAACGAGCTAAGGCATGCTGCCAGCACTCCATCCTCTCTGACTCCCTTCCGAAGCACTTTTATAAATGATGCGCAGCTCCTATTATTGTGAATTTTAATTATCTTTTTTTATTGCCCCTGTTGCAAAAACGCACCTGAGATACATTGCTCGAGCTTATTTAGCTGCTGAATTTGTGCCACACTAGAAAATGAATAACATTGTAGTTGCTTCTGCTACTTCCATAAATGAATGTATGATATTGATCTCTGCAGCAATTTAATATATTGTCATATAATAAAGAAAGAGCTGCAGACAACAGCATCCCACTGTGTACTAGAGCTGTCTGTGTTGATCCCAGCACCTCTCTGAGGACCATAACCCTAAGATACAGCAGGGGGATTTACCTCTGTGAATGAATGTTCTGCAGAGTGTAAGAATGGAGTGATATGGACAAATGTTAAAAGGGAACCATTGGCATTTTAGCATAGATACATTCATTTATTATAATCACCTGTAATTTTTACCTTTTTCTGAAATTCCTCCACCCTTGCAAAGGTTTCCCAATACCATTGAGAAGTAAATCAAGTAAAGGGGAAAAATACTTAATGGTAAAGAATGATCATTCTAATTCAGGTTATAGTTCCACCCTACAATATGAAAAAATATTTTCAGTAAATTGTGCTGCCTGGGTCCGAGGATGAACTGCTGTCCCTACCCCATAACGACAACAACAATCATTGAGTTAAAGCGTAAATTCTTAGAATTTATTCCAGTGAAATCTTATCAATTTAGCAATCACAGTGCTGCAGAGATTTTCATGTTGTTCATGATCAGCCATAAGGGTCACGTGGAGAAGCCAGGGGTCTGGAAATCTCCAGGATAGGGAGAACAACTCTATGTGCTTTTCAAGAAGCCACATAGAACCTCTGTAAAGTATGTCTTAGTATTTGAACTTGGGGCTTGAACACATTTAGAAAATAAAACACAGTGACTGTTACAGAGATTCTGGTAGAGTTGGTAACTCTAGTAACACTAAATAAATATATCCTTGCTTTCACCGTTATTTCTTATGATGGTGTGACCTCTGTTAATTTATTAAGCATAATAGCATTTGATTGACACCAGACCGATACTTCATTGTCTAGACTATAAACCTTCTAACGTGTCAAACTAATCTAGATGGTGATACTGACATAGCTGCCATTCCTTACCAAGTTCCTATAGTCTCTGCTTTTAGGTCATTGTAGATTATATCCTTGGGGCATTATAAATGAAATTATATGTAATGCACTTGAATAGATAGAAAATTAATGTGAATAAGCAAAGTTACACAGTTTATGTTCATTTTAATAAATGCCAATCAAGAACTGCCATGTAATGAAATATATTGTAAAATGAACTATTGGTCTGTAAATTAGAGTGATGTTCGAAGAGGTAACGGAGTACAATGAGCAGCCTGCGATATAGCCCTTGATCCTGCTGGCCCAACACACAATTCACTGTTATCTCTAAACAGAGTTGCCTATGCATATCATGGGTCCTATTATTTCTTGTAATATCTCCCAGTTATAGCACAGAATTGGGCAACCTACACCCTATGCTTCTTAAGGCACCCATTAAGACTTCCCAGTATACACTGCACTTTGTTCACAGAGCAGCTTTGCCTCATAGTGAATATCCTTTTGGGCTAATATCACAGACACATGCCTTGGTAGGACAAATGAGTGGGACTATTAGCCAAGGCTCTGTTTAGCATGACACAAAAAGGGCACCTGCAAGGTGCTTGCCTTAGGGGCCAGGACCAGATGTCCCTTGGACTCCCATATTCATTCACATGTGCACCATGAGCATGATACGTGAAGATGGGAAGAAGGGGGTGATCACTGTGAGTCGTGGTGCCGCAGGCTGCTGGCAGCATAAATGAGGAGGCTAAGGAGCCCTGCTTTATGACCCACGCATCATGACTCTAGGGACCAGATACTATGTGTGTGGTTACATATAATAGGAGCATGTGGAAGGCCCTGCACATGAGAATTATTTTACAAAATTCTTAATTTTATAGACCTATAGGGCACCTGACGCCTGGGAAAGTCACTCATTTCACCTCTGGCTAATTCACTTATCTTAAGGGCTTCCTGCCAGACAAGGCGTTGCTTGCCAAAAACTGTATCTAATCAATGGAGCCGTTAGATACACTGTAATCATTTTGTATCCTGGTGTTTCTTCCTGGAGAAGTGAGAAATGCAGTTGGCTGTTGTCAGCTATGTCGAGTGGACGAGCTTTCAAGTAGGCTTTGGCCATACAATTACCCACTGAATATTCAGGAGCTTTTCTGAATGCTATTGATTACAGACACAGTCGTTTACGTGCCAAGAATACTAGCCTGGTCTTTCTTAGAACTCCATGGAGATTAGCATAATTTTTTTAAATAAACACAGTATAATTAATTAATGTTCTAAATATATATATATATTAACAATGTTAATATTGTATTTTTAAGCGGTATAAACTTTTAAAAATTATAACCACTGTGTGTGTATATACAGTAAATTATATATATATATATATATATATATAATTATTATTTTTCATACACAGAAATGGAATGTCTTGGCGGATAATTGTTATTTTAAATGTAAATATACTCATCTTAAGGTACTAGAATGTAGTTGTCTCATTCAGTTACCAATCTATACATTTCTTCTAGATTACTTATATGTCTCCAGTACAGATGTAATCATTAGGTTACTGGGGTAAATGTATTAGTCAATAGTTATTGAACTTTGTTTAGATTATAAACCTGCGACAAGGTCTTGAAATGCCATCATCTACACAGTCTGCCTCTGTCATATTCACTGTACCGGCTCAGTGCGGTATAATTATTATCATATATATATATATTCAAGGGTTATGACAAGACTAGAACCGTCAGACTAAGACAACCCGATATCATTTGTACTCATTTGTATGTGGTCTGTTGTCTTCAGGTGATGCATGTATATGTGTAAAACATTGGAAACTTTAGAAAATGTATACAGAGAAATTCAGGGCATGGACACTGCACCCATTGTGATGAAAGAACAGAATCTCAAAAAAAGCTATATTTAAAATATATATATATATATTTATTTTTTTTGTAAAAAAACAAGTCTTCAAACACAGTAGATTAAGCTATAGATTTTTACTATTTCACTGCTCACAACCCAAAAAAATACTCAAATTTAGTGTAGTGTGTCTGGAAGCATTTCAACCTCCCTCAGACTATAGCAGAACAATGCGTGTGGGATGTCACTTCACGTCTATACACTATCGCTATGTGACTCTTCTGCTGTATTGCACTGTTTTTTATTGCTAGTCTTTGGTTGGTTGGTTTTTAAAGATTCCCACAGATTATCTCGCACCTGACCCTTCAGGTTCTGGGAAGTGGCCCTAATTCTAGTGCGAAAAAGATAAAAGTGGTTCAATCACTATGGTAACTAAAAGAATGTTTCTGTTGGCTGCTTCGCTTTTACCCCCTTTCCTCGTTGGGTATGATATGGGTTTTCTAGCCTGTTGTTAACAAGCAGCTATTCACATACATGTACCTTTTCAGTGCTTTGCACAGGATTCTTATATTTTATCCACTGTAACCATCATTGATTTGTGGCACATAGCCATTAAACAGTTCCATTAGCCAAAGCTAATAATTGCCCACCCAGCACAGAGGAGGTCATGAAATGAATGGTTTAGAAATTCAGCGGCATTCAGCTAGTCTAGAATCTTTCCAATTCATAAATATTGTTTTTCGGCTCTTGTAAAATATGGCGTGATCATAAAGGGCAGCCTCTAGGGTGCCTCCACTAGATGGTGCCCTAGGCTTACCTGCCCCTGGATAGCCCTAATCACGTGTCTCCTTATTATGTGTCCCTGGCATGAATCTTTCAGCCGCAAGGGGTTAATGTTTTCTGAAGACAGTGTTTTTCTGAACTTCTTTTAAAATGTTCGGCAGCAATACATATATATATATATATATAAATATATGTACTCGCTGCCACTGTACGGAAAACTGATATTAATCTATTTCGTCCAGAGAGGATAGTGGTTTTAGTGGGTTGTGATCTCATTTAATGAGAATCATATTCTCAGAACAAAACATGAACTTGACCTCACAGGTACGTTCAGTGTCCCATGCAGCCTCAGCGACGAAGAATGTAGACTAAAGTATTGTGTAAGTACTTTAACACGCATCTTTCAACCCGGTTAAAAATAAAGCTAGCTTTAGCGGAAGCTGCAGCTCCAGCGGGGCTGTTTTTTTGGGGGTTTTTTTTGGAATTTTAGAAAAAGACAAAATTTATTATGAGTATAGTTTGCTTAAGTTTTCTGGTTTGTAGATACGTACGAGTTAAATCTCTTTCACTCTGTTGCTCACTCAAGCATAATTTAATCACAGTAATTCCATAAATGCTTGCACAAGGTGGCTTATGACTGCTCACAGCATATCAAATGTAGCCGCGCTGAAACGTACTCGCAATACTCGTCTGCTTCTCACCTAGTTGTTTTGGCAGTTTCTTAAGGGACCCTCCAGGCATCAGATGAACTTGAGAGCTGATCGCCCCTGTAAAATGCTCATTTTTGTCCCTGTGCAAATGTATGGAGGGATTCTTTAGAATCCTCCCTTTGCATTTGCACTATTTTAGTGCCCCCCCAGCTCCATGGCTTGCCACTGTGCACGTGCACCATACTCACCACCAGTCTCCTGCCACTGATTGGAAGCAGCCAATCAGTGGCAGGACAGCAGCCCCGCTGAAATCGAAGGAAGCACTTTCCGCACATGCGCACGGACCCCCAACCGCAGGGTTCCCAGAGATTCAAATTCCAAATAATACATTCAAAATGTATGCCGACTGATCTAAAATATTTTGCAACATGTAGGGATGGATATGTGGTTAAAAGGGAAATAGTTTTTTTTTAAGGAAGCGCCATTAAATGAATCATTTGTGATATAGTGCATTAACATGAAATGTAATAACATTTTTGTCACCACCAAGTTCCAAATCCCAGAAACCAGTTAAAAGGCAGATACCCGATCACCCCATGCATCCTATTTACACTATGGAGGACTTTGCCCAGCTGGCACGGCCTCTATAGAACGCAGCAAAAGCTTAGCGGTGGGGACGTCGGCTGCCGACGGGGCGGCTAGGAGTGCTGCCATGGGTCAGACCTAATGTAAAGACATCACCGAATAGCACTCCCCGGTAAATCGTCTTTCCAACTGTCTGAACATTTTCAATATATTCTTTTCCATAATGATGCCTTTTTTTAAAATTGGTTTTCGCATGACGAGCCATTTTTATTTCAGCCATTCGCTAAAGTGCAGTTATTTGTAAGATGCAATTATAGGACCACTAGCAGATGACGGCTTGCTATAAATCTTCCAGCCCGTGGCTGCACAAAGATAGAGTAGTGTATTTATAGCAGGTCCAGCCGAAGTGTCAGATTCCACAAACACACTTGTCTGTGCAATGAACATTTATCTTCTCTGACCAAAAACACGCAAAGGAAGAATCAGACAGACATAATTGTGTGTCTGGAGTAAGTAAAAGCAGCGCATAATACTTCAATAGAGTAAATCAATAAAAATACCGGCTGCACGTTTGTTGCCAGCTGTAATATGTATATATGAACTAAATCTGGCAATTAGAACTCAACCTACTTGTGTCCTTCAATATTAATACTTGAGAAGAGCTTTAAAGGTTCAGTTCCACTTAGACAAAACATTAATCACACTCGCTAGCATGTGAAAATCTTTAGAGAAGCGTTTTAAGTTGATATGGCAACAACCTATCACTGCCCGCTTTTGTTGTCACATGACAGTGTTCCCCAGGAGAAATTCTGCATAAAATAAATAAAAAAAACGAATAAAATTTAACTTGACAACATATTTGACTTTGTACAGTACCAGGAATGATATTTCTCATGCCACATTTAGTTATTAAAGTGTTAAAATCAGCACCTTTTAATGTGTTTGTAATAATATTTTGTAAACATTTTTCCCATTAATCATTGGCACTTATTTAAAGAATATTTTTTTTAAATATCTTAATATATCTATATAATATTATATATTTAATATTTGAATTTTTTTAAATTAAATATTTGCAATTTGCTTTATAATATGTGCACACGTCGCAAAACGGCTGGAAAGTTACTCGTGTGCACCGAATGATCCTAAATGATTCAATTTCATGGCAGGTACCAGGGATACATTTTTATCACACCAGCACAGACATTGATACATTGGTGACAGAAACCCCCCAAAATAAAGTCTTTAGAACTTTGGGACATCTTTTTTAGTTGCCGAACATATTTATAGAACATGGCGCAGGTCACATGAGAATTCTAAACCTCAAAGAACCCTTCTTGATTTATAGATTAACAACTTTAAAGTTTTAAAATTCTCTACACATCTTTAAAACCGTGGAGTGTTTTAAAAATGTTAATAAGGTATATATGTTTTATGTGTATGTTTTAGTTACGCTGTCTACAAGTGACATTATACTGTATGTTGAATGTCAGATATTTCAGTTGTCCGACCTCTGTCCCTGTCTGCACTGATCCGGGGTTATACTTAAAGTAACCTTTAACAGGCAGTCCTTCATCGTGTCCCTATAACACTAACCATGAAACATAAATATTATGGCAGTTAAAAATCAGTCTTCTTATTGTCCTGCCTACCCAAAAACATTGAATTCGGGGCATTTAACCATCTAAAATCTACTTGTGGCTGGCTAATTTTCATGGACTCCATAAGTGCAGGTATTCTTTAGTTATTGGAGTTACATAAAAGTTAGACTCCTGTCTCATCTAACTCCTCCCTGTCTGTCTCTGCTGAAAGAAGGAAGCATACCACAATACGCTTCCTGCACATGCTCACTAGAACTCCTATTCTAGTCAATGGCAGCAGCAGCAGCCAATCACATATAGGCAACTCTGATGTTTTGCTAGTGTGCATTGGATTGGCTGCTGCTTCCGTGGGGGTGCTTCTGAGCATGTGCAAGAAGTGTGCACACTAATGCTTCCTGGTTTCGTTAAGGGCAGCTAGAGGAGGAGTTAACTGAGACAAAAGTGTCGTTGTATAGCTAATAAATGCAAGCAACAATTTGCATGCAGTAAAATCTAGTCTGGGTCTAGATTGTATGCCAGTCCTGCCCAATTTCCGCCCCTTTTTCCACTCCAGCCCTGCCTGATTTTAAGGCTATTGGTGGCTAGCCCATCTTAGCCGGTCCTGCCCAAGTTCCGCCCCTTTTTTCCATTCCAGCCCTGCCTGATTTAAAGGCTATTGGTGGCTAGCCCATCTTAGCCGTGCCCCCTTTCCTGTTTCCTATTGGTTCCTAGGTGTTTAGCATCAAGTCTTCATTACTTACTTCTTTATGTACCTCTCAACTTGTAGCACAATACTTCCAAACATTTCAAATGACCACAGAGGGGGGCATTTTTTTAGAGGTTGTAATTGGGGGAGTAGGTTTTTATATGACTTTGCAAATAATTTACATTTTTTAATTTTCTGCTGCTTATTTGCACATTTTTGTGGCTTTCAGAACATTGCGATACAATCATACCCAGCAAATATTCTGAGGTCATGGTGAAGAAGGACATCAGGGGAGAAGAAAGGGATTTTAGTTCCGACCAGGAAACACCTTTACGTGAGGTGTAAAGATCAGAAATGTATTTACTAAGATAGACCACCGGGGAAAAACAGTTAAGCATTTAGCTGTTAATAAGCAGAAATGTTTTTGTATAATTCAGACTCATTAATGTGAAATGCAGAAAATTATATTGAAATTCACATTAGAGTAAAAATCTGTTCCTGGGGGTAGATTTAAGATCAGATAATGTCTTACTACACTATTAAGGGACTTTCAAGGGCTGCATGTTTTCACTGTTAGTGTTTTAGGGAACATGAATGACCTTACATTTAAAAAATGCTTTCAATAAATTTAGACCTGGCAAAGCATTCAGTCAAAAGAATGAATGTTCCTGGCCTTTTACGCATTCGTTCAAACATTCAAATTCTTGGTGCGCTTCAAAAATATTCTGAAATGTAACAGCTTTTGACGCAATTAAAAGAAGAGCTGTGCGGTCTCACCACTGGCCCTGTGTGATGTGTATACAATAAACAACTGTATATCGTACAGCTATATACATTAAACTATGTTACGGCGCACAGGTAACATTTCAGGTGTCCAAATCAGAACTCCTGTATGAGGGGGGTTAAAGGTGGGGGGGTGGAACCGGAGCCCTGAGTGGGTGGGGTCAAAGCCAAGGCCAACGCCCACTTTATTACCGAAGGAGCCACCTGGTGGCGCTAAGCTGCAGAGCGTTGGCCACGTGGGAGCCACAACTGAGGTCTTATTTTCAGGATTAAGTGGCTTCAGGCATGGGACGTCTCTGCCCCGTATGGTCTGTAGTCATGCTGGGAAGCTGTGTAGAAAGCAGTTACTGCACATAGAGGGAACCGGAGAACACCGAATGGAAAACGTCATCGTACAGTGCTGCTGATTGATAAAAATAGTTTCCACTTAACATAAGGAGGTGTCACAGTTCACATTGTTAATGGCCGCTAGCAACAGTAAAATGTTTGCTTCAGGCCAGGTATAGGTGTCAGGGTATGGATCTGTAATGCAGAGCTGGTGGTCCTTATAAAGGGTTGTGTGTTCACCTGATGGGCAAAACATCACATACGGACAGCAGAAACGCAGACAGGAGGTAACAACTGGAACGGGACTCCAGGCAGAACAGCAGGGCTCAGGGGAGTAGTCAAGACGGGCCGAGAGTTGGTACATGGTTCTGGAACGTAGTGCAGAAGGGGAAGGCAGAATCTTAGACAAGGCAGGCTGAGGTTGGTATAGCGGACAAGTTATCTCCAGTCAATAAACCTCACTTTTGCTAATGTTGAAATCTCAGAACAGTACCTAATTCATCAAATACACAGCAAATAAAAATGTTCATATTTTGTAATAATCGGTGTGGATGCATTTTTTGTTTTGTGGGTCAATTCCATTGTACATACCAACATCCCACTAAATATTTGGTACATTTGTAAGCCTTTTCTAAAAATGTTAGTGCCACACTATGAGGAACTGAAATGCTTACTAGTATATCCACATTTCCTCTCCTATATTACTTATATTATTTGTCATTCTGTCTTAATACCGGTACTATACTTGTCGTTGGAGATGTCATAGTGCGGTATTTCTTATGTAGTTACTCCTTGTTTTATAGATGCAGTAAAGCATATAAAGTGGTTGAAATCCCTATGCTTACAGAGAAGAATGCTGCGTGGAATACAAATGTGGCAGCAAGGTGAGCATGAGCTATGATAAGACCGGGAGAGCCCCAAGGGACACCATGTATTAATAATTAGCCCTCTGCCCATCTATGCACATGGAAGAAGGTCCCAGTTGGTTTTAGCCTAGTGAGACACTTGGTTCGGATGCCCAGTGCACTTATTCACCACAAATGCGCCACCCTATGGGGAGAAGGTGGCTCAAAATATCTAGGCCCCCAGGTTCCAACATTGTCATGCCACCAAGTCTATCATTTCTTTAATGATAGCTGCATTTTATAACTTCACAAACATGAAATACACTTAATTGTCATGTTGTATTAACCCCTTAATGACAAAGCCCATACATGTACGGGCTCAAAATGCATTGTTTTCAATGGGTTTAGGGGCCGCCCATTGTCCTTAAAGGGTTAATATATGGACCTGATCCCAACTGGTTTATTGACTTGTTAACCAATATATATCACGTGTTACTGGAATAATAAGGTAATATTTGTGTTAAATATAAAACTCACTACCCCTTCACCCTTAATTCTCTGATCTCCTCTGACTGGGCCAGGACCCGGAAAATCAATGGAGATCTGACCTGTTGTAGCATAGTCCTCCATTGCAGCTCCAATGTCCCCCCCCCGCAATGCTCTACAGCAGTGCAAGTTCTCAACCTGTGGGTCACGACCCCCTTTGGGGGTCCCCCTAAGACCATCAGAAAACACATATTTCACAATATATAATTACAAAATTTTATGGTTGGGGGTCACCACAACATGAGGAACTGTATTAAAGGGTTGCGGCATTAGGAAGGTTGAGAACCACTGCTCTACAGCATCTGTACATTCTTCCAAAGCCCAATGTAATTGGCAAACTGGCACCTGAATAAATGCAGTGAAGGGTAACTAAGTGGTTCAAAGTTTTATAAAATAATCTCATCCCATGGATAATCTGGACGTTTTATTAGTTCCTTATTTCGTGCAGACATCACCACCACATCGCCTTGAAACATTATTAAGGTGTTTTCCCTGAGGTCAGTTAATGGGATCGTATGTATTTCTTCACAGCTGGTAAATGACATAGAAACTGAGGAAAAAATAAACAGAGGAGCTTGGATCTCCCCATCTGCATGATATTATCCTGTCCTGAGTTCGCAGGAAATGAATAATCAATTCCGCACTGACAGGTAAAAGTTCTAACCACCTTCCTGGAATGTTCAAGAAACTCCTTAAAGTTCTAGGTTTAACCTCGAGAGCGCTTTACCGAAATAACAACCGTGTGTTATGAATACATCGGCAACAATAAAATGTTTCGAGAATCCTCACACCGAGAGTAAACACATTAAAAGCTTGTCGTGTTCGTAAAGGTCAGGAGGTTACCAAGGCCTGAACCTAATTAATGAGAAACCGCACATCTTGGGAAGTAAAAAAAACAAATGTCTGCACCTCAACAGGGTAATGAATTGCAGACAAAAGGTAACAGAGGCTGGTAAACTTTTGCAAACAGCCCAAAAAATGGATAAATATGTTTTTATGGAAATCATTACTTTAAGTCTCAGCCGGTCCAGCAGATTATTTGGTACCGGCTGTTAAATGTCATTCATGAGTCACCTCATACTCTATGTGATCTTAAGTAAGAAAAACTTTTTGTAACACTATCAAATATATGTATTTTAAAAGGCGACCATTAAGAAACATCATAGTTTATTTTGACATGTTAATATAAAATAATTCAATAGTATTTAACCAACAGCAAGAAATGTAATTGTCAGATCAATCCGTTTACCTAAAAAAGGGACCTTTTTAGCAGTTCTGTGATGGCTTATATGGATTTTGTAGTAATATATTATTTCGGTTGACAGTCCAGATCTTACAGTGTGATTTTCTACACCAGTTTCAGTGTGAAAGGGAAAGTTCACAGGGTGTAAGAGTATCCTGATTGGTGTTTTCCACAAATATATCACAGCTACAATCTGAATAAAGTAACATTTCAGAGTATCTTTACATCCTCGTGTTATTAGAACCATCTGATTGATCCTGTTGGTAGCTTCAGCGTAATCTTTGGAGTTTACTATTAAAGAAGAGCTGCAGGAGAGTTGTGGCTTCCAACTATACATTAATAAGCAAGCTTCTGCGGCTGGAAGGGCTTGGCTGGCTCTTTGTATTACGTAGTTAAGGAATTTCTTCCTTAAAATGAATAAAACTTTATACAGTGTCAGCTCCATTATGTCATGAATAGTGAAGTCAGGGGGCAATAGGTAGTTTCACTAAATTATTTTGGTTAGTGTAGAACCCGAGAGGTAACAGTGATATGGTGCCGTCCCTTTAAGTAGATGGAGCGTTCATTTAAATTGATTGCTGCCATGAACAAACTCTCACGTTACTTTCAAGGAGAAGGAATCTGCATTTTCTAAGCTACTGGGTTTCCTTTACAAGCTGTCTGGAGATCCTTTAAAGAGACCCCCTGTGGCTCAGGAGGTTCACGTGAAGACCCCTTAAGGTTAAACTACAGCTTTTAACATACCTAAGCCCAATTATTATAACTGCCAATTGCTTTAGGTTTTTCTTTACCAATTAGTAAAACAGGACCGTAAAATGGCCTGGATTGAGGATCCAGAAAAGGAACTAATACAAAGTACGTAAAATCTAGATTTGATAATTAAGCCACAATTTTAGTGATAAATACGGTACAATATGGTTGATGATTTCTTTTTGAAAGCGGACATTAAATATTTGTAATTTTATCACCTCCAGGCTGACAGCAAGGATATTAGAATATTGATTCTATGCCATGAATGCATCATAACGTAATGTGTTCTTCAAGTAACTACAAATGAAGGAGCTTCTAGAGAGAAGGCAGCTTCTGTGTCCACCGGGTCCCGGCATTTATTTTGGGTTCAAATGATGTGTTCTCCTTGTCCTTTTAAGGAAAAGGTGGATGATCCGTTCAGACTTTCATCCTTAATCAGTCTATCGCAAAGAATGCCGCGGGAATAAATCTGCTGATACCTTTGTCGCTCTTTCCTTCCCTGATGCTTTCATTTATCAGGTGTTGTTTGTAGCAAAGGGACAATTACAATTTCGGACACTGTATCCCTAAATACTACACTTCATCTAGATCTGACGACCTCTCAAAGGCTAAAATCCGGCCATTGTTTTAGGATTTTTCTAGTTAACAGGTAATACCAATACCTGGTGTCCATGTAGCTTTCTAAGCTAGAAGCTCACCATGGCTGATCAAAATCTCTAGATCAATTTAGGTCTCAGCAAAGGTGATCCAGACAGCAAAAATTAGGTATATATCAGTCTGTTGTCAACATCTCAGACCAGGGACACTGGAGTGAAAGTTAAGGAACTATCAAAAGAGTTCTGTTCACACTGTGTACAAAACAACATTCTCAGCTAAGATACATTTTTGTACACCACTCGACTCTTCTCTCCAAATCCAAATTTACTAAATCAAGACTGAGCAAGTGAATGTGATTAAAGGACTACCACCAGAAATGTTTATTACTAGCGTCAGATAAAAATACGTTTTCAGAAATATTGTGCTGCTCTCTTCTTTTTAAAAAACATTTTAATTTTTTTCGTAAAATGTTGCACATTCTATATCAGGGGCGTCCAACCTGCAGCCCTCCAGCTGCTACAGGACTACATCTCCCATCCTCCTCAGCCAGCCCCTTAGCTGAAAGAGCATTATGGGAGATGTAGTCCGGCAGCAGCTGGAGGGCCGCAGGTTGGACACCCCTGTTCTAAGTATTCTAGCTCTGGTATCTTGGCTCTATCTACTAGACAAACATCCTGACTCATTATGCTGTCTGTGGTAAACTATAGAAAAGCTCAGTCTTAATCACCCAGCTACACACTGTTGGAGGTCTATGGAGAAAAGTCTTACATTATACAAACAGGACTTCTTTGGCATTCCTATGAAGGATCAGCTCAGTGTGGGTTTTGATCAGGGGAAGTCACCCAAAATACAACATTTTGGGTGACTATTAGAAGAAAATGAAATGAAAACAGTTTGTGTGAATTCTAATTTATATTCTATGCTCAAGGAGAAAAATATGAGTATTTTCCCTTTAAACCTGGAGGAAAGAAGTGCAAAAGGCTTATATAGTGAGGGTTATGGCCGAGGAAAGGGTACTTTAAATCTGAAGTTGGGGGATTAAGATTGAAGAGGGGATTAAGACATCAAAAGTAAAAGAGTAATAAAGCTGGAGAGAATTAAGGTAGTGGAGGGGAGCAAGGGGACCACATCAGTCATTTTTTTAAGAAGATGTATATATTTCCCAGGTTTCTGACCAACACATATAGAAGTATAAATAGAACCTATTCGCTTCGGTGAGTCTGTGCATCGCATTGCAGGTTAACAGGTCAAATGTGCTTGTCGGAAAAATGTGTCCTGAAATTGGCCGATGATTACTCGGTTATTCTTGTTACGGGGGAGGTTATGGCTAGAGAAGTAAAGAGAGAGACTAAATATATGAAGCAGATGAAGATTCATTATTGGAAGAATGGAGGAGGAGAAGCATGGGGCCCATTAGTTTAGAACATACCGCTAGTTCCATGTAAAATAGACAGTGGGATTCTTCTTACACTTAGGCTTGGTGTGTTTATTTTGAGTTACTAGTGTATAAGAATTCCAAACGGAAGTTTAACAAAAGACTTATATATAAGACTAAAACGTAGTTACATTGGCATAATTTATTTCCTTTGTCATAAAACACAAGCTACATTTTAATACAATAAAATAAAACCAATTGTATATTTTAAGTTACTTTCCAACGTATAGGAAACATTTCCAAACACAAGGCATAACGATTCAAATAAAATCACTTTTATATTTTAATTTAATGTATTTTCCACTATGTACCTTAACACGTGGCATAATTTATCTAAAACACAATTTTTTAAGCAACTAAGGTATTCCTGGCCAGATGTACACATGGTCTTTTTGGAAATCCCTCCCCTCCCCCATAACTTCCTAATTTCCAACACAGAAACCAGCAAGGCTCACATATATGTTATGAGGGAAACCTCTTAAAATGCACTCTCCTCTCTTAATAAAAAGGTTCCTTCCTGGCCATGTGCATTCGAACCTCTGTATACCTCTGACCTCACAACATGTGAAAATTGTAAACTTAAATTCCTTCCTAAGGGACACAATGCAGTTTTGCAGCTGCTCGGC
Organism: Spea multiplicata; assembly: GCA_009364415.1. NCBI lineage: Eukaryota > Metazoa > Chordata > Amphibia > Anura > Pelobatidae > Spea > Spea multiplicata. The sequence continues at coordinate 15,619 of VKOC01003773.1, forward strand.
CTCCATTAGGTAATGGATTTATATGTTTTGAATTACCTTCATTTAAAGAACTAAAGCACGGTAGTTATTGAGACGATATAAAAAGGTCAAACATTGTTCTGAAGGTCTGACTCTCTAGAAATCCACAGTAAATAAAACTTAAGCCTAGCAAATGACATCATCATTAGCCCATATTCAAAAGTGATGACATTGGAGGAGAAACTGTCCATTGGCATTCAAAGGGTTAAAACCATCGTTTAGTTCCCCAGTTGTTCCATTGTGGACAGATGGGTTAGCACGATCATCCTTAGAATGTTCTGCAATGGCAAACTGTGCACTTTTAAGAAAATGAATATGGATACAATTAAAAGAACCTGCAGATTTTAATTAATGAAATATATATATAAATAAAAACATCCTTCAGACTGACGAGGGAGTGATTTTGCTTAAAATGGTTGTAATCACCGTAAAAGTAGATCTAATGCTGCAAGTAGCTACAAAAGTGTTAAAGTCAGTAATGTAAGTGGAACAGCATATCCATCAAGGGTCTCTTTTTTAAGCAGGACAGTCTTATTTTCTGGACATTGTCTTGCTTTCCCGAAGAGCTGCCCCATTGTCCCACTTTTGTGTGCATTGGGAATCCACATACAGCTCTTCATGGGTGAGGAGAGGGAGGAAAGTGAGCATGGGGTAGTCTGAAAGTTGGCAAGGAGTAGGTCTGACCAAATGGTGCTCTCTTGGCTAGAGAAACATGAAACTGACTCAGGAGGCACAGCTTCACCATGAGACTTTGGGTCAAACCTACAGCGATACCAGGTAACAACCCCCCCCCCCCCCAATGGAGGCGTCACATTTTGGGCACCTGAAACTTTGTGGTTTATGGAACAGCATTAGGGGTTAGCTGTTTGGGTGACCATATTACCACATGTAAAGAAATGCCCTGGGGTATGTGGCATGTATGAGCTCAACGAAGGGACAATTCAGTAATTCAGTTACACATCCTACCAGTGGTGGCCTGGTCCAACATTCTTCATTCAAGGAAGCGGGAGTGCAGTGGGGTCACCTAACATGACGGCATACCGTGCAAGCAACTGTGAGCTCCAAGCAAGATAGGGATGTGGTGGTGTAACTTGAGGTGTGATTAATGGAGTGAGGTGTGATGGAGTGTCAATTGTGAGTGAATGTGTGGCGGTGATATTAAATGTGTTAGTATGTGTGTGTGTGTAATAGTGTGTATGTTAGGTACTTGTGGGTGGCTGCAAGGGGCTGGGGGCCACTCAGTTGTACCTGTGTCCGGGTCAGATTTCCATGGACTGCTGGTCAGAACTTTTGTGGTCATTCTTTTTTACTTGCCATAGTTTGCTATGCGCCAATCAGACCCCCCCTGGAATGAACTGATTAACTAATTGCAGTAATTGTATTTGGGGGATTAATTTAATGCTCACCTATGTGTTTTAGAATGCTTTAGAATGTAAGATACAAAGATTCTTGTACACCAAGCAGCTGAGCGGTTTGAAGACATTAGTCACCCAAGTTTTTCCACTGTTTTTCCCATTTCCTGTCTCACGTGTCCTCTGTGGTCAGTCATACGAAATTCCTAAGAACTCCCACCTAAACACACGCTTCCTGTTTATATTCTGTCCCTGACTTGCAGGTTTAGAACTGGGAATTGTTACAAGAAAGTAAGTAAAACATGACATGCAGGTGAGGAAACCTGAAACCGCAGCGGGTAATATATGTGACATTCCTGTTCCTCTTGCTCTCTGATGGACAAAGTAAAGGAAATAGGCCAGGATGCAGCTATTTGCGATTGAGCGGCGTTTGCACGGGACCTATGAAGGTTACGTATACGCTGACAGACATACATCAGCTGGTTACACTTTCAGCAGAAAGGGTTAATGTAGGCGAGTTACTAGTAGAGGGTCTACAGTGGCCTTCGCTCAGGAACCGTGGACGGTATATCCCCCTGTATATATTTAACCCCTTGGCTGCTAAGCCCTTTCCCACCTGGGTGCTAAGCTGTTTTTCTGCATTTTGGTGCACCTTTCGTTTAAACGCGTTTAGAAGTACATTTCTTGGGAATAAACGATACAAACCATATATTGTTTTTTTCAGCACACCCAGCAGATTCCAAATATACCATTTTTATATGTGTATGTCTCATTAGGTTTGCAAAATAAAGCCAAAAATGGGAAAAAGGTGTATTTTTTCACTTCCCACTCAATAAAAACTAGATTGTAATTTTATTTTTCTAAACTCTAATATCAAAACCTGTGTTGCTAAATATTTGTAGTAGGTAACCGGTCTAAAATAAACAGACATTGAGAACAGTAGACTGTGTTTTTCTAATATTTTATTGCTAAAAGTTCAATTTACTAGACTATCACAAAAGACATCTTTAAATTTAATGTACGGGTGCCATCAATTAAACAGCTCTAGCTGCCCGGGATGTTAAAATATGCCAACAAAACTATATATTTTTAGAAACTACACCCCCAGCCGCAGCAAATGAGGTCTCACTTGTATTTGTATCACAAATCTGACTTGCACAAGAAAATAAGTGAATATCACACTAAAAATAAATTAAAAAAAATAAAATTAAAAGCGACAAGTTCATTTATGTCTTGCGCACTCCAGGTTTGTCCTAGAAACACATGCAGCCCCTCATTTGATGCGCCAAGGGGTGTAGTTTCTGCAAATGTATACTTTTTGTACCATAATTTAACTTCCCAGCTGCCTAGAGCTGTCTAATTGCAGGCATCACCCCTAAATGTTTTAAGACAATTTTTAACAAGATTCTGAAATCTGCCATATCTGAAGATAAAGTGGTCTAGACATCTGGGAAGTTAAATTAGGGTACATAAAGTACACATTTCAAGAAACTACACCCCTTGGAGCTTCAAATGAGGGGTTACATGTATTTCTAGGACAAAAGTTGAGTGCACAAATAATGATGGAATATGTCGCTTTGGCTAGAAAATATGTTTTTTCTAATCATAGCGACATGTTCATTTGTGTCTTGCGCACTCCAGGTTTGTCCTAGAAACACATGCAGCCCCTCATTTGATGCGCCAAGGGGTGTAGTTTTTGAAAATATGTACTTTTTGTGCCATAATTTAACTTCTTACGTGAGCAGTAATGCCACGTCAAGGCTACAACCCTATTTACTGACCATTCACACACTTTTCATATCTCCATTCACTCGCAGAAGCACACACCATACTATCCGTACATTCACTCACAGAAGCACACACCATTCTTTCCCCTTACAATCCCAAAGAAATGATCGTAAAGGGAGAGAAAAAAATCACTTTTACAGCAAAAATAAGTTTTGCAGTAAAAATGCAAGGCGCTCCAGCGATGAGATGGTTACTCACGTACCGCACAGGCTAAGCGGCTGATTTTACTAATATTTACAGGTCATCAGGATTTCAAAAATTTCTTCCCTTTACCATTGGCTAAATTTAACCCCATGATCAAAGGGATCATGGGGTTAAAATTTTGTATCGGCCATTTTTATAAAGGGAATCTGACTTTTCATAGCTATATGATCACTGTGGTAACATTGGCTACCACAGTGATCATTTAGCTAGAATACTTAAACTTTTTTTTTTAAAGTTAAGCTAGTTAATGTTTAAATAATTTAATTTGGGGGTCTCTGGGCAATTTTGATCTTTATTCATCTGCCTTTAGAGACCCCCAAATCATTTTTTTAACTTTTTTTTTACATTTTAATTTTTTTAACTTAAAAGTTTTTATTATTTTTTCACAAGCATTATACCGTTGGAAAGGTGAGGCGATTACCTTTCCAACGGTATATGTTGGGGTCTGTAGCTGCTTAGATGCCTGAGATACAGGCATCTAAGCAGCATGCCCCCATGCCGCTTTAACTGACAATTGTCAGTTGTAAATAAAGTTGCGCGGTGACGTCATCGCGTCATTACGCGCGACGTCACCGGCCGGATCGGGTGGTCCCAGCGATGCCCTTCAACATGAGGGGCAGATCGCCGGGATAGGTGGTGATGGGGGTCCACAGACCCCCATCAAGGTAAGATAGTGCTAGCGACGGCATGGTGCCGTCGTTAGCACCTGACTGGGACTGCTAGCGACGGCACCATGCCGTCGTTAGCAGTCAAGAGGATATACACAGTCTCTTTGTAGGGCTTTGAGGCACAGAGCAGGCCAGGCACTGGCAGATAGACACACCGGACACCCGGTGGAGCCCCTGCCCAGCCAATATTAGAAAAAATAAGTATCCCCCAATAAGGGGGTGAAAGAGGAGCAACAGACACTGGCAGGCACCAGCAGCCCCTTGGAGCAGCACTCAATTTCCCCAACTTGTTCACGCATTAGAAGTTTGGCTGGTAGGGTAAATTGGCAACTCTACTCTGGAACACAGTATTTAATAAACGAAAACACATTGTGTACAAGCATAGTTAAATGCATAATTTTGGCCCAAATATTTTCTATGTGTTGACCAAAAACTAGAGGTTTTACCCTGGGATAAATCGGTAAAAATGTCTGACGCTGTCCCTGTAAGCAGGGCCGGCCGAAGACTTAACGCCGCCTGGGGCGAAGTTTGAAATGCCGCCGACGCGCATTACAAGCCGGCACCAAGACCGAACAGGGAGACTCGCCGCAGAGGAGAGAGGGGCGCCGAGCGGGTAAATGAAAACCACTCAGCGCCCCTCTCTCTCTCTTCCGCTTCAAAAAAAAAAAACCGCTTGGGGCGGCAAAGTGCCGCCCCTTCTAAAGTGCCGCCTGGGGCAATTGCCCCAGTTGGCCCCATTGTAGGGCCGGCCCTGCCTGTAAGTGGTATATATAAATTATATACATACACTACAGTAGTGACTACAGCTTCTCCAATCCACCCCACAACAGTAAGTTTTCTGAACCAAAATAAACTATTACTATATTAATTAACTTACAGTATATGAGCAATGAGAATCAATCTCAGCCTCTTCTAAGCTAACTGTCACTGTCTCACACTCCAACTCTCATCACTCTTTAACTGCTGCTCGCACACTTTTATATCTAATGGTTGTCCCTTCTCCTTGTAAATGCTGATTGGCCAGAATAGAAAAAGGTAAGGAAAAACTCAGCCATAACCAATAATGAGACCACCTCCATTTTTTTTGCTTTGACTTCTACCTATCAGTCACTGATATGTACCCTCCAACACACAGTCCTTTCCCCCTTAACTCATTAAAGAGCACAACAAACTGCAGCTACACCTGGCGACGAATGGACGAATCTTATTTTAATAAACAAAGGCCCAGTTTGGCCGAAACATTGCTTTTTTTGCTTTCTCTAAATAAAGTAACCTAAAAGTTGGAAGCTGTTTGGAGTGCTGGGATTCCTATTCTTTGTTCGAATCTTAATTAAATGTCAGGACTTTTGCATTGATCATGTTCAGCAACGTTATTGGGGGCTAAAATGCTAAAAAAAATATTTAAACACCTGGCCATCCTGCGCCACTCCCGAGAGTGATCGCACGTGGCCCCCGCAACCTTTTTGCTGTTGCTGAATATCTCAATATAGAGGTATTGCAGCAACAACTGTTTGGGCCTTAACTATGTTTTTTCATGACGTGTCTGGCATGTCATTGGTCACTAAGGGGTTAAATATTGTAGGTGTTATCTGATATACTGAGCCTTAGCATAATATATAGCATAATTATCTTTTATTTATTTAACGCCAACGTTTGACGCAGCACTTCTTGCAGTTCATACATTCAAATGGTATGACAAGACTAGAATTGACTGACTAACACAAAGCGGTACGTTAGGTAAAATGGTCATGTGTTTGCAGAGCAGATACAAAAGAATAATGCTATCAGTGCAGGAATGTGCTCAGCTTCTGGCACAAATAGAAGGGGAAGTGCACAATATGGTGGCCAGATGTTCTCTTTGGCCAGGGACGGCTATAATAATGCAACAGAGATTTCTCCAAGAATTTAGGGATGGTTAACCCTATAAAATTCACATTTCCACAAATCACCAATTCATTTTCTCTTGGGCCTATTTACTTAAGGGAGCACGGCAGGAGATTTTTTTAATACTTCTTTATGAAGGGCCAATACTGGCAGGTTTCTCTAACACGGAGGGTTGCCCTGGCCCTGTTTAATGTGTAAGGAGCTGAAACACAACTCTCTCACTGTGTCCATTCTCTCCAACCGTCCCCTAGCGATCTGTCTAATGCACATAAAATAAATTATGTACCTAGGAAAAACTTTATTTAGAACAAGGTAAGAATTTTAGCAGTGAAACCGTTGTTTATACAATTATAAATACTAGCTGGTTTAGAATAAATGTTTATGGTTATATTTAAGTATATTTCGCTTTTATGTTTGTCTTCTAAAAGCCACCGCATAACAAGTAGACACAGGGAGGTATATTTAGGAAACACAAGTGACCCGTACTACAGTCTCCAACAAGCTGACAATATTCTTGTCATTGGCCGTTATTCTTGTTACAAAGCATGTTGTTGAGGAATTGAAGTGCTCTCAACCAGTTGCCTCTCCGCACTTCCCAATGCAGTCGTATATGCATTTGTTATGCAAAGTGGATCATATGCACATCTGCTACGTCGTCCTGAGAGAGAATGATGGACCGGGGAGATATACAAATTACAGATGGTCAGATCAGCTACGGGAAAAACACTCGTTTGTTGTGACAAGACGTTGAAACCAAGAAGCAAACATGATCAAGATGATGAAGAATTTACACCTCTGTGCAGAGAAAAAGTTTATTGAACCAGTGTGCTTTTTTCTGGGTTGTTTGATTCCCTGTTGCTAGATTGGTAAATATGATCAATAAGGTGTTTGGTATTGGGAGAGTTCTATTCACTAAACAAGGGGTTGGTAAGGGAGTTAGGCATTTTAACTCCATGATATCACCATGCAGGATCAATCATACCTGTTTGCAAGTAAAACTCACTGAGGTCGGTCCTTCGTAATGATAATATGGAGTTAAAATGTTTAGCTCCACTACAAACAACTGTTTAGTGAATAGATACCGCTGCATATTCTTCATATCTGCCATTCTAGTAATACTATTAATCATCAGTCTAATAATTCATATTATCCTTAATGTCATGAGATTCTTGGTTGACTGCTAAGACCCGCTTGGTGCTAATTATATAATAATGACATGCTTTCTACCTGAGGTTAACTGCATTGAGATTTTGAGAAGATTCACTTTCAGAACAATTTAATGCCCCAGTAATCAGTGCCGTTGTTGACGCTACAATGTATTAAGTACGTTTCTAAAAGCATTGAAAATTGAACGGCAAGAATGATATTTCTGTTCACTTAATGCCAGTTTGCATTTATGACTATATTAGTAATAAACACGGTCTCGCCCCTAAATACTACATTATAATTGTGGTTTAATTATGTTTTCAAATATATACTATTTTTATTATGCTGTTTGCTGCCATGTCATGTTTTCAATTGTTGCCTTGCCTTAAGATATTTGTGATAAAAAAAAGTTTACAGATGAACCGACCAGATGCAAACACTGCAGGTGGACCGGAGAAAACATGCTAAAACTTTCCGCTTGGGCTGATAGTAGGCCAACTTAAGAGTTTTTGCTGGAAATAAAGGAAAATTTGCATGAAAAACCTGACCAGGGACAGACTGGCCAGCTGGCATGCCAGGCAAATGCCCGATGGGCTGCTGGCTTTCAGTGCCCAATGCAACCACTCACTACGTGAGCATAAAATCATAGCGTGTGTGCTGGATGCCACGTTATGGCCAGTCTGGCCTTGTGCATTTGGTGGAGGGAAAGTTATGTGGTCTGAAAAAATAAATTATAATATAAATATATACTCAATTTTAATATAATCTAAGAAATAAAACAGTACATGGAAAATTATCATAACAAAAGTTATTGTTTCCAATGCTTGATTGAGTTATGGTTTCATCTCACCTGTTATAGGTCCTCTTCAAACTATACCAAAGTATGACAAGTTCAGGACTGGTCCTTAACAAAAAGTGACACAGGCAAGAAGCCCTTTTGTTGCCCCACATAGTACACACGTGTGTTTTTTCTTTTTTTGTGCATAGATATCTCGTGCATGCCCCCCCTCTGGAGACACTTCCATTGCAACCTTCTACACATTGGGGTAAGTTTCTGGGGTAACTGTCTGCACCTGCCTGGTTCATGTGCCCTGGACAGCTGACCCTGCACAAAAATACCAGGAATAGGAACAACATGTGGAGTGGAGTCTGTGATGGATGGTCCATAGAGCAAAGTAATAGGCTGATGAGCTGGACTAACATGAAAAACCCCATTGTGTATAAGTCCAATGGACATTACAGAAATTTGTTTTATAAACTGTAGGTTGTGAAGAAAAATACCTGTGTTCAGTCTCTGTATATTGTCAAGCACATGTTAGTGTACAGTGTGACAGGTAATAACTGTATGTGGCAGAAAGGGGTCAAAGAATAGACCCCCACCATAAGAAATCATTATACACATGGAACCAGGAGATTATGCTGGTGTAGGATGAATGGAATCAGATTGTATCTGATAGCTCATGTGTTCAGTGTCAATGACAAGGGCCATAGGTTAGCCAAGTATGGAGAGAGAACGTTTCCCAAGTTGCATAACAATGCAAGGTTCCCTGACAGCTACAATCCAATTTATGTTTTAAAGTTTTTATTGTATTCTCTCGGGATGAGAAACCTGTACAAAAGAGACCTCGGATCTGATTAAATAGTGAATGTAATGAAGTTCCTTAATCAGTTACATAAAGTATATATGATTCACTGCGATTACTTGGAATAGAGGTCATTCAACACAAATAAACGTGGATATGGGTATTAAACATTCAAAGTGACTTCTCTTTGATGTTTCCACAAGCCTTGATCTAGTAGACTGCAGTACAAGAGGCATATAGTAAACATCCTAGTAGCATCAAAGTCTTTATACCCAAATAAAATGCAATTAACTAAATAAATGAAAACAAATCTTTATAGAGCAACCAAAAATATCTAATGGAACAAATTGCTCCCGTGCTACCATCTCTGCCTGAAAAATGTTTCTCCACTTCCATCACTGAATGGAAAGTCACCTCTCTCCACCAGATTTCCCATCTAAGAACATCTGCCCATTGTACCAAGATTTATACTGGAATTTTTGTTTTATTATTTACTGGTGATGTCATCTAGAGTTTTCATGTATGGTCTCTGAGCCACAATCCAATTTAAAGTATGGTTACTTTACCCCAGGCTGAATCTTGCCAGCCCACCCAGGTCTAGAGTTGTGTCTTACCAAAAGAACTCACAGGTCTACGATCCCGAGTCTAGCTCCTCACAGACCGCTCATATCTCATCACCAGAATGGCATGGGCACAGCTAGTGGAAACTACGTTTATGGGATCATTACCAAATGCATAGGTCAAATAATTACAGAAATGCTGCAGAATATTCAAAAAATAATATAAATAATAAAATAATACTAAAAAAAAACCCAGAACGTTAGCTTTGATGGGAACCATGTTCACCAAAATATTAAGATTACTCGCTTTAAAGAAAATAAATTTGTCTTTAAATGTTAATTACAAGATAGATTGAAACTGTACACCAAATGCAACATATTGAATACTTTTCAGGTGAAAGGCATGCAGGTGACCTTGAGCTAAATAATAATTTACGCAACTGTTGAATGCATTAACCATAAGGTTTAAGTTGCCTTTATACATTTTACCTAAATGTATTGTTAAATTATAGGGAGAGAAAAGGGAAAGGATGGTTAACAAAGGGTTTTTCCTTTTTATCTGTGGAGCAGAATTTCTTCTCATTTTTCTACTTGTCTTTTTAGGTGCTTTTAAACGGGAACATTTGGTTTAATTCAGACTATAAATGATATAGAATTTATGAGACAAAAGAACCACGAGGAAAGGAAAGGAAAACAGAAAGGAAATTATGTTTCAGAATGCATTAATCTTTCTGCTAATGCATTTCTGCTTACTGGCATGGTAAGGAAAGATTAATGCTCATCTACATGTTATCTACACTATTATCCAAATTAAAAAATGCAGAAACATATCGACTGATCCCAAATCATGAAAACGTGCCTGTTGTGCCCGTAATTGGTTCACAGGGAGATGCTCCTATAGAGTGACCCCAAACTCCTGGGGTGTGGTGGACAATTTAATGATGTTCTATGGACCTTCATAAACCTTGGACACTTGTACAGATACTTTTGCCTATCCCTGGTTTGACACCCCTGGATTTATATCACTGGTTTTGTGGCATAACCTGCCTGGACCTATATGTGCTGTCTGGGGAAGGATTTACAGATCTCGGCTTAGCTGGGTCTGGCAGGGAGACTGAAGTTAGTGGATGTTCATACTGGTCAGCCTGGGCCGGCAAAGTATAGCCAGAGAGGGCTCCAAATGGGGGCTAGGCTTTATTTTCATTTTTGTTCTTTTGGAGTTTTTTATTTTTATGTGAACCTGTAAATAATCGTGACAGAAATTCAGTGTCCCTGTGTCTTATTGGCCTAGAGGACCGTGCTTAAGTTCCTGAAAAGCGGTTTTATCACAAGATATACTTAGAGCTGGTAGAATTGAGATAAAAACATTCTGCAAAACAGCACAAACATATGATTCCTACAGTGATATTTACCTGGACTAATATGTAACCTCAGCTAAAAAACTTTCTTTTACTGATGGTGACTGTGTTATATTTTTCTAGCTCTGCATGTAAGAACAGGAGCTTGGTTCCAATTTTCCATACACTTTAAGTCAAGCTGTAGATAGACCTGTCAATAACGTCTCTGGGATCAGCCCCAGTTGATGACGATCATACAAGACTCCCTGAAGAAAGTATAAATAGACTCCACGGAACAACTGCCAAGACGACACATAAATCTACGGCCCACTAGCCTCAGGGGGATATGCATTTGCACATCCAGGGCATATTCCTGGTAGAAGCCAATACAAACTGAGAAGTTTCACGCCTGGTGGGCCAGACATGTGCAGCTAGAAATCTACAGAGGGGTTTTCAGAATAACGGCAATGAAGCTGTGTGGTGGATACATTTATCCAATGGGTCTTCAGTGGACTACTGTGAATTCTCTAAAGGGTTCAGAAATAGAACACTTCTACCTAACCATAATGGGTCATGGTTCTGAAAGACTCTATGGACTGGCATAAACTACCCATGTTTATGAGGTGTGAGAATATGAAATCAGATTAGATTCAACAGCATAGACTTTATGGCAGTTGTGTATGTCTGTTGGGTTGGCCAATGAGTTTGCAGTCATATTTCTTAGTTGATTAAACTTAATGTGACTCTGAAAACTTCGGTATCAACCTACCTCTTCCTGAGGAGTCAAGCTGACTTTGTCACGTTTATGTCCTTTTTTTTTCAACTCAATTGCGAACCTCAGCTCTCAACTTTATGTGAAGTTGCTCCGAATTTCGTTGTTGTCAAGTCAACTTTAAATGTCGTCAAGTTTGACCGTTAAGTAGACAAGAATCTACACGTTGCTACATTTAAGCCAATACAATATATATATAGAAACATATTTTGAAACAGAATTTCAAATAGTAGCCTATTTTTCCTCATGTAAGACTCAGATTTTAATCAAACGACCTCAGAAACTTGACTCAATTTGACATTTATTGAACAGATTCCACTATATTTCCTTCTGAAAGCAACAACACAACTTTGTAATATGTAAATTTAGCTGTATGTAGTAAATGCAATGTGTTTTTTATAATTTGATATCAGATTTTCCAATACCCACTATACACAGTTATATCATAATTTGTGACAAAAAATACATGTTAAAACATAACGGACACCCTCAGGAAGAACTGTATTCTTACTATACGACAATATATTAAATGCAACGGAGATTATCTTCCATTCCGTTTATATAAAATACTTTGTGAATTATGAGCATGTGTCCTCTCCAGCAGAGGTGAGGGCTGGACTCTCCGAGTAATGAATTTAAATTAAGTATGGTATAAAATTTTGACCTTTATGTCTGTAAAAGGTTAGACAAGATAATAACCTAATTGAATGGCAATGAGGAACCATATTTTGTGTAAATTGTGAGTGCATAAAAATGACTGGAAGAATGCCAAAAATCTATCTTATTCATGCAAAAGATAATAGTTACATATTGAGATATACACACAGCCACTGGGGGAATTTTTTTTTCTTTATTGTATACCACCTAACCTTTGCAATTGTTTTAATAAAACCTAGCGGGACTTTAGAAGGCAAATTCACCAATGTATGGCGTTAGAGAAATACTGTTTACAGACCAAATGCTTTACAAGTTTGTTTTCTTCATTATACCGATATTTTTCTGTAAAATCCTAGTATGTTGAATGTAAAGGAAAAAGGCAAAGAAAATAATCAAAATGTCAGGGCTGGTGGGAAGGGCCGAGGCCTAGGCTTTGCAGTCACGCTCTCCTGTGCTACCCTGAATGACCTATTCTAAATCTACCCCACGGTTCCTTAATGCCCCCTTAGTGGTCACCCACTAAGCCAAGACCCTCAAATACCAGAAGTTTCCCCATAACCAATTGGTTATCAGTTCTCCATCATTTCTAATTAACTAATTGTGTTTTATCACTGGGAAAAATGTAATTGATGACTTGAAATATGGCCATGTTCATTGTTTTCTATGGCAGGTATATATATTTGTCTTACGTAGTTGTGTATTATTTCACTTCCCAGTGCACGTATAATATTGCACAATTATCGCGCTGGCTCCAAAAAAGTACTATGTTAGCAAATGTCTGTTATTTATTTATACGGTGCAGACAAATTTGGATCATAGACGAGAGATTCTAAAATTAAAACCAGCCGTTGAATTTCTTTCTTGCTAACATATGGGAAATGCCAGGAAGCTTGCGTGTACCTGATAACCATAAACAATGTCCTGTTAGCTTTCTATTGTTTTCAGTGTAGCTTTTGTATCCGCTAGAAGTAGAGTAACCGCAATTTGTAATTATTTTTGATGGACGGAGGTGTGGCTTTGGGGGGGTTTGAGTTTCAGCAGGTGAGTATGCGTCATGAGATAAAAAATTTAAAAAAGTGTGTACTGCTTGTACATTTTTTCTTCTTAGGGGTCCTGGATGGTGGGGCTCATGATGGTCCCTCTAAAATTGCTATCTGACACCAGGCCTGGACAGGCCGCGAGCATAAAAAATGTAAGCGTGCGGCTGCGCATATCGGCCGTCAGCTGCACTTAGGTCACCAGGCAGCTACTGGCCTTAAAGTGGCAGGGCCGTCTTGTCACCCCCATTGGGACATGCATTTTCCCTGATGAGTGTCCATAATTCTCAAAGTATGCTTTATCAATTTAACAAATGACACCAAAATATGAAATTACCCTCCTGGGTGTCTACACAGGTACCTCTTCGCTATGGCCATCTTTCACCAGTAATTTTTAGGTAGATCCTCGAGACAGCCCTGGAGAATTGTCTTGGGATTAGATTGCCCAGGACGCAGTAGAAGTCCTCGCGGAAAGGACGTTGAAGGCAATCCAAAACAACCTAAACAGAAGGTGCCCCTCTAGAGTTTTAGTACTTATGACAACTTTCAAGGGATCCTGGGAAGAATGATCTCAAGGATGATGCTGGATCCAAGGCACATCCATTTTTGGGGGCCCCTTACTTACTTTGCAGTGTCTTCGTTGTATCACTGGTCACACAAAATCACTGTGATCACATCTTTGTGTTGTTGTCAACTGGCCGAATGCAAAGATTAAAAAAGAAAAAAAGTGAAACAAAATGTAATGCCAAAATCCTCACATCTAAGCCAACCAGAACCTTTGCTCTACTGAACCACCCAATTGTCATGTTTTATTCTTATTTCTCTAATTTAATGAGGGGTGTCTTTTTTATCAGGGTCCAATGTGGTTGTCCTAGCTTTCCCTACCCGAATGTATGGTCTGTGCTTTTTGTTAAGAGCTAATGGTGCATCCCTATGTCAGAAATAATTCCAATAATTAAGAACATAAATACATACCACTTTCTTTCTTCTATTAATGCTAATTTTAGTTCTTTAAATTGACGTGATTTTATAGAACTACTTAAAGCAATGCTCTAAGGATTAGTTATAAATATATCCGCCATTGTAGAATGAAATAAAAGCTTTACCAGCTTGCACAAATGACAGTAATTTTGTCGGCTCCCTGGAACTCTAGTATAAGTTTTCTTTACTTGCTTAATATGAATGTGAATAACAGCATCGAGTGTTACATGTTGTAGCGTTTCATTTGTTTCAGGGCTGACAAAATGAAAGACTGAAGTTCTAATCTCTGTTTCTTTTTGCATTAATAAAAAATAGCTTTTGCTGTGAATACCCAACTGTGCTAACTAGAAAAAGTGTTATGTACTTCTGGTATATGCATGTTCTACAACAATTATCATGATGGAAAGTTGTGATCAAAAGTTTGTATACCCTTGGAGAATGGGTAATATATGTACAATTTTTAAAGAAAACACGAGTGAGCAGGAAAAACACATTTCTTTTATTCCTTATGGGATTCATATTAAACTGTAGGTTATACAAGAATGGCACAATCATAAGATAAAACATGGCAACAAAGAAAAATGGAAATGACCTCTTTAGCATTAATGAAGGTGAGCAGTCTTTTGTAATAGTTGCCTATGGGGCCCCAAAATCTTGCAGGTGGTATAGCTGCCCATTCATCAACCCAAAATGCCTCCTGGTCATGCAAAGTCTTTGGTCGTCTTGCATGAACCACATGTTTGAGATCCCCCCCCAGAGTGGCTCCATAATATTAAGGTCAGGAGACTGTGATGGCCACTCCAGAACCTTTACCTTTTTCTGCTGTAACCACTGGAGGGTCAACTTGGCCTTGTGTTGTCGTGCTGGAATGTCCAAGTGCGTCCCATGTGCAGCTTTTGTGCAGAAGAATGTAAATTGTCTGCCAGTATTTTCTGATAACATGCTGCACTCATCTTGCCATCAATGTTCAGAAGAATCCCTGTGCTTTTAGAGCTCATGCACCCCAAAACATCAGTGAGCCACCACCATGCTTCACAGTGGGGATGGTATTCTTATTGCTATAGGCCCTGTTGACTCCTCTACAAACATAGTGCCTATGTTTGTGACCATAAACCTCTATTTTAGTCTCGTCACTCCAAGTTACGGTGTGCCAGAAGCTGTGAGGGCGTGTCAAGGTGTTGTCGAGCTGACTGTAAGCGAGTTTTTGGGGGCATTGGCGCAGTAACGGCTTCTTTCTGCCAACTGGACCATGCAGCTAATTTTTGTTCAGATATCGTCGTATTGCGCTCCATGAAACCACGCCATCTTTTTCCAGAGCAGCCTGTATTTCTCCTGAGGTCACCTGCAGGTTTTTGTTTTTGTATCCCAAAATCCTGGGGTTGTGGCCGAAATCTTTCTTGGGCTACCTGGCCTTGGCTTGGTATCAAGACAGCCCTGCATTTTCCATTTCTTAATAAGCGATTGAACAGTACTGACTGGCATTGTCAAGGCTTTGGATATCTTTTTATATCCTTTTCCATCTTTATAAAGTCCCATTACCTTGTTATGCAGGTCTTTTGACTGCTTTTCTGCTCCCCATGGCTTAATATCTAGCCTGCTCAGTGCATTCACATGAGATCTAACAAACTCATTGAATATTTATTCACACTAATTGCAATTTAAAAAGCAAACAGGTGTGGAAAATGTACCTTTAATTGCCATTTTAACCTTTGTGTGTTACCTTGTGTGTCTGTAACAAGGTCAAACATTCAGGTATATGGCTTTGATCAGGGCCATTTGGGTGATATCTGTTTATAGTTATGATTTAAAGGGCCAAATAACTATGTGATAATAAATGGCTTCATATGATCAATAGCCTTACATAATCATAATCATGATCAGTCATATTTTCAAAATCAATGCCAACATTTCACAATTTCTGAGAAAAAAAAAACATTGGTTCTCCACATGTAGAGGACAACACGTAGAGAACAAGATCTGCCACAGGTATTTGGAGGCTTTGGAGTACTGCTTGGCTCTACCAAGTCTCCCCCCAGGTCTGTTCTATTCCTTCCTTGGTTTATTTTCTTATTGTAAATCAGTATTTGCTAAATTTTCCATATAAATTGTTTAAAGACAGCAGAAAAAGGAAAATCATGAGATAAATCTAGCATAGTGGGGAACCACGGACAAGTGATCCGACACCAGCCACATATGTTCCTCAAGGCATAATAATGCAATAAAATGTAATATATGAACCAGTATTATCAACCATTAAACTCCATACCCTGACATCCCATCCCAAAATTACTCCAGGCTGGTCCAAATTGGATCCAAAACACTATAATGCGGTATTAAACATGAAAGATGGTCAACCCAGTGGCAGCCTTATCCATGGAATTCCTCCTCGGGAGACGCTCCCTGATTACATCTATACATCAAAGAGAACAGCACCTTAAAATACATCTGAGTCACATTAGCGTTTTGTGATAATGGCTGGTTTTACGGTGTTTCCTTTAATGCTCTGTATTGGAAATTTGGGGGGTTCATCAGTATTAATGCATGTGGGTGCATTTAGGAAACCCCATGACAATATGCTCTGCATTATTCAACACTATTAATAATAACGACATTATTTTCCCTGCTCTTTTCCCGTTGTATGCTTAAGATTTAGGACTGAGTGATTAAACAGAATAACTTGGCACTCTAAAGCCTAAGCTTTATTATACATTGCACTGTTTGACTTTTATTCTTTCTCTTAATGCAAAATAGTAAGAAATTTTGCGAACCTGGACTTGATATAAATAAATGATTAAATTACGGACTTTAAAATACTTCATATCTCCTGGGATTTGTTGGGGTAAATTATTAATATGCATTAGTTCTTGGCTACTGATCAATTACTTTTAAATGTTTTATGTGACATTTATTATGTGTGGCCTGCTTCAGGTGCATAAACATAATTATTTATTCTCCTTGCTTCCAGTGCGAGGGTTTTTTTTTACTTAAAATCCAATGTGAGCAAAGAACGTAGGCTTCAAAAAAAAATTTTATCTGAAAATACACACATAATATTATGTAATCATGTAAATCAGATTTTTAAATGAAACATGGGGGCATTTTGTATTGCCTTATTTATATGATTCCATCAAAGTGTAGGCAAAGAAGCAGGAGGTATACACTGCACACGCAGGAATGAAAAAATCTATCTATAATTCATTTTGTGTCAATAAAACAGAACTTGTACAAAAAAAGACATATAAAGTATCTATCTATCTATCTATCCTGTGTATATATTGATAAAAAGATACCTTTATCCTTACATATTAATTGTATGGAAAGACAATTCCAAAAATGTATAATTTTATGTTTGGTGGTTAAATCGCAAAACTGAGTGTTTTTTTTTTTTAATTACTACAGGGTACAGGATATAAATAGAGCTTTCCTTCTCTAAAATATTTACAACTAACCAACCTTTAAGACACTTAGTGGGCTACCTAGGCTAACTTCTTTGGAGGCGTTGATGAGCGTGGAAGCTGAGCAGGAACTATTGTCATGTCACATGTGACATTTAGCAAGAGGTGGCACCCTAGCGGTTGTCTCTACATCGGGGTCATTATTATTCATTGAGTAGCCTTTTGCATTGGTAGATCGAGGAGAAGAACTACTCTTAAAATGATAATTGTTCCTACTTTTTGTTTATTCTTTCTTGTTACCATATTGGTTATATGAAACAATACAATGTTGTTAGCAGAGCATGCTGCTGAAAGAGGTTAGAGAGATCTCATGTGGATGTATCTCCATACCCAAGAACAACCCTACAATCACCCAGTCCAAAGATTCCATTGTAGTAACCAGCTGATGATGCCATTCAAATGGTTATAATAATGACCGACCTTGTGAAAACCATTACTTGTCAGAAGATAAAGATATTATGAAATAAATCTATAAATTTATAAATAAATAAAATGCATGATGGAGTCCATTTTTCATGATTGAAATTGGTGCATGTATTCTTAAATTATTGGCATTAAAAAAAATTAGACTTCTGGGGGCAGAGCTAACATAAATACATAAACAGTGCGAAGATTTATACATGCAAAGCATCTGGACCACTGGGGTGCCTGGAGGACTGGTCTCGGAACCACTGGCCTAGGGTATCAAAGACTTAAAGCTGCATTTATATCCTGACTGGATTCTTTCTGTTCTCCTTTTATTGTCTTTCTGTGGATTCCCTTTCTGTTAATATGTTTTGTACAGGACTGGATTGTATGTATTGAGCTTTCTATTAAACAGTTATGAGTTGGGCTGATTGATTAAGCTTTTACATGAAAATAAGGCTGCCGTGTTCCTGAAGTCATCTGTATTCAAGCAGGGCTGGATATTTATTTGAGGAAAGCATTACTGGGAGTTTTGGATATCATTAATTCAGGGTGGAGACGGCTTCATATAAGACCCTAAGAATGTTCCCATTTACATTGAGAATCAGGGGTTAACCCTGAGAGTGCCGCACTAGTGACCACTTCTACTTGAACAGCACCGCAACGCATCTCTTCGATTGATTTACATTGACAGTTCTGCAGCATGCAAAGTATTAATTTGCCTCATTCTGCAAAAACTAAACCAACGTATTGAGAAAACAACAGATCAAAAGGTCATCACACAATGATATACACATATATACACATATGATACTTCCATAGCCATCTTGTATCTTTACTGTGTTGAGTTGGGTAATATTTTGTTCCTAGAGGTGTCTGAGATATACTTTTTTACTACCTCCCAGCAGTCCTCATTTCCACAGGACAGTCCCGATTTAACCTGTTCTGGGATCCTGTAGGAGGAGGAAGCAAACACACTTACACAAATTACACACACTTACTCATACTAACACACTCCATCTCAATCCCCACTTACACATCCATGCTCACACGCACACAATTACACATCCATGTTCACACACACTCAAACAATTACACATCGATGCTCACACACACAATTACACATCCATGCTCATACATACATACATACAAACAACCTCCCGCCCCCGCTTACCTCTCGCGGCTCCTGCAACTTGCTGTCCTGCTGCCCCCTCACTGTGTGGGCAGCCTCGGTGTCACCGCAGGGTCACATGACGTAATGTGACCCCGATACATTCCAGTCTCCCCGTGCCAGTTCAAAATAGTTTAGAAACTATTTCGAATCGGTATAAGGAGACAAGGACAAGGGGTCACAGGGAATATCCTAAGAAAAATGACTGCACTTTAACCTTGCATGTATAGTCAGGGCAGGACTGGGGATGACAAGGTGGCCCTGAAACTTTAAAACCAAATGGCATAAGTGCGACCACCTCGATGTGCATTGCTGGCCACTTGCCCTGTGTGCTAGATGGTCAGTCTGGGCCACTCTCCTCTTACTTTTGTGACGGAAGTACACAAAAAAAGTATATTCCCGTTCACACTTTTCCTTTTAAGGTATCTTTTTCCTAACAAGCGGAAAAGGAAGAACAATCATTGGTAGTTATTTTCAACCAGATTAGGTATTCTACTAAAGAAGACTTGAAAAGCTAGACAGATTACATATTCATTTTGTTAATCGTTGCGTGACAACAGCAAGTTTAACATGTCGCTTATCAAAATTTGTTAACTACACACTGTAATCTTTTTCCATTTGGCAAGCCACTCTCACTTAGGAGCCAGGCCTGGCATACATTTCCCTGCTTTACTTTGTTTAAAAACACCTGTGAACGAAAATATATATTCAATGTGATGTGTAGTGTGGTGGCAGCTGCTGGCTCCATGTGTAGGAAGCCATGTGAATATCGTATTGTTCCTACACAGAGCCGAGTACAGTGTCTCCTTATTCCCTGAGTGTGAGAATTCCGTACGGCCAACGAGTGCACGACATGCTAATAGGCAGAAAGATCAGGGTCAGACTTAAAGCGGATCAGTTGTTTTCCCCTAATCCTACATCTTACATTCTATACACTAAATAAACCTATGCAATGATGTTTACAGACAACAAGAAAATTATATATATATATATTAAAGCTGGGAGAATGCTTTTTGGGGAGCGAGCATTTACAGCTATGACTTTACCAAAGATCCCATATACAAACATGATATATATATAAATATATATATTATATATTTATATATATACTATGAAAGTATGTTTTTGAATAGGAGATAACCTAGGCTATTTCTCAAGGGCCATTAGACCGCTTTTTTTTATGCATCTGTTTCCCCACCAGCCTCTTCTAAATTATGTAACCAAAAATATTATTTCATTATTTATATTAATTCTTATACTTGTTTGCACTTCAGTTACATCAGAGAATCCAGGAATTACATCACGTGATCCTTTTTTTTGTTTTAAATTTTTTTCAAGAGGGAGAAAATTTGTTCACCCCTCTTCTCACTCTGATCATCTTCAGGGGTATCATTATCTACCCCATAGCAGTACTGCTGCGTAGCGCTCTCTATGTCTTTCTCTCCTACTCACAATCAGAGTGAGGAAGGGAGAGGCAGCGATCACTGAAAAGACACTGCTTAGTGCTCTAAGTAGATCACATGTGCAGAACTAATGGGGATTGGCTGATCTGATTAAGTCATCAGACAGCCAATGGGAAACAGCCATCCCAACGACGCCTGTCAAGCATTTGTTTTGCACACTGACCTGTATACATCTTACGTAAAGCACGATGAATCCTTCCTTATATTATCCATTCCCTATTGTTAAGTTGCTAATTGTTGTTGATTGGTTTAGGCAGCCTTTGTAAAGGAAGGAACTTCAGGAGATGAAATTGATCAGATAATGTTAGCCCTGCTCTAGGCTGCCGCTGAACTCTGCTTCCATGAGAAACATTTTAATCCAGATATCTCCAAAACAATTACACTGATAGTTTTTAATTAACCAATTTAGTTATGCTAAATGAGGGCGATAGTTCCGCTTTAAGAAGATCTCCGCCAGAATCTTATCACATGACTAACCTTCCATGCCTGGCACCTGGATTTATGAGCAGTTAGGTTATGCATGTGCACTCAATTCCCTGTTAACTTAGATAATTAATTAATTAGTGCCTCATTACAATCGATCTGGAACATTTGCCACAGCTGTTTAGTTCTGCCAGTATTTTCAGATCTGTTGACCTTGTTCACTGAAAGGACCTTCAGAGCTACTGAAAGCCTACAGTGCTATACATTACTTTACGTTTTGTGTCTACTTCAGGCTTCCATTTCTATATTTGCATTTTTTTTCTTTTTTGTCTCTCACTTATTTAAAGAAACCTTAATACGCAAAATGTTCATACTTTTAGTTTTGTGCTTAGACTTTGGACACTATTATGCTTAGGAAGCGAATGCTGATCGCTTCCTAAACTCTGCTTTCGCCGCCATCTTTGATGATTGGTTTGGCGGCGGCCATTTTTTTGCGTGGAGGGCTTTCCTCCCATGATCCATGGCCAGCCTCACTTGTGAGGCTTCTGTGGATGCTGCAAAGCCACCGATCACAGCGAAAATGCTTGTATTTGACAGCAGCCAGTACATGTACGGGCTTTGTTGCGAATACATGAAGGGTTAAAGGACGAGTGATATGTACGTGTTACTCATATTGCATACATTCACCCGTAGACTATACCTTAGTCATACCATACTTGGAAACTTTCCGGGTTTGACCTGGAGATCTCCTGGTGAAGCACTACTTCTCCAGGTCAACACCTGAATCCTCCGGGTCGAGGGAGCGGGTCTTGACACGATCCACTCCCTCCCCATTTAAATGGGGGTGTCTCCCTCAATGTCAGCGGGAATGCCCCCGACGTCATCGAGAACACCCTCGACGGCACGGGACTCCCCACCGACAGCACTGAGAATAGATGGATGTGAAGCAGCCGGCTGAGTGTATGACATAGAAACACTCCAAAGGGAATTGAGGAGCTGCAGACATTACTGTCCCTTTAATGCAGATTGCAAAACTGACCTTAATAAGAGTACCAGAAGCATGGCTGCGTGTTTAATATATTTCAACATATCATAACATGAACAAGAGCGCATAATGAAATCACCTTTACATAATTGGATTTGTGACAGATGAAAATGGACTGATCATTAGGCTGTAACCAGAAACTTGGTTACTGAGAGGCTTACGATGCAGAACAGTATCTGCTTTTTAATATGAAGACTGCACTTTTGCGTACATGTGCGTGTCTACAGAACATTGCCCTGGTTACATATGGATCCGTTACTAACTCAAGACTTACTATTTTTACACACTCACTAACGTGGCGATTATTTCATCAGTGGAAATGATATTGGACAGAAATGAGACAATGTTTTTTGAAGACTCGAGTCTATAACAAATTCAATGTCCATGAGTAGGGGAGTGGGAAACTCAAATATCTCTTCACTTTAAATCTCTTTGATATTAAAGGGGCTTCAAGGTTGGGGACCTCATAGAAAGGCAAGTCTTTTATGAATAGAGCTTACCTTTTTAAAAACATTGTGGCACCATAGCTATACTTCAGTCAGAGGAGACTCAACTGTTGTCTACTAGTGCGGCACACGTGACCTTCACTTCCGGGTGTCGTCGGCCACATCTACACTAGGGTGACCATGTCGGCCATGTTTTCCAGGACACATATAATTTGACCATATTGCTGACCAGCAGTATGTGGGATGTATAGACTCATGGAAGGGAACTAATTAGTCAGCTATACATCCCCCATACTGCAGGGCAGCATTTTATCTGGGCGGGTCAGCAATATATAAAAATGATGTGTGTCCTGGAAAACATGGCCGACGTGGTCACCCTAGTGTACATGTGGCAGGCGGCATCCGGAAGTGAAGGTCACGTGTGCCGCACTAGCACAGAATGAGCAGAAAAGGGCGGAACTGGTTGTATCACATTTCTGGGGGACTGCATTACCGACGGATCGCACTACAGGGGCTCCATAGTCACCAGGCTTAGTGTGTTTGCACATATAGTGGGAATAGACACTACAGGAGAGCTACGCAGCACTCACCATCCTGAATATCTACACCCCAATTATAGGCTGCACCCCCTAATTTAAATCTTTCAATTAGATTAAAATCTTTAAAATGGGGGGGTCCATAATTGGGACAGTACGGCATTCATTATGTCTTCTCAGGGCATGGCAGTTAAATCGTTTTCGGCACTAGCCATGAAATGCTATACAGGTTCTGAATTCAAAATATTTGATCAGATTTACTGACCCAGACAGCTGCAAATTCTTAACCCATTAGAGCGCCGTCTATCTGTCTCCCGAGGGGGTTTCCTACAGCCTCAGATTCTCAGGGTCATAGAGTTACCTTCATACCAACTGTTTTTACGCATTAGTCCGTTATTTAGCAGAAAATGTAAAAACACAGGTGACACGGGGCAATCGTTTTAGGTGCTGATTAAGCGGGGTAAACCAGATGTGACTCAATTGCGTCTATTCACTAAGAAGAGAGCGGTCCGACTCAATTTTTAGCCGCATGGCCTTGTATGCTAACACTTGCGAAACAACTTGTAGGTTCACTGGACAAAGTTTTTTACACTCGCATCTCCTGCAGACACATATCTTTACATCTTTACTTGTAACTAATCATATTTTGAACTGGGTAAAAATAAATAAAATACATAAAATAAGCAGAAATAAATTAATAATATTTCTTACCCATATTATTTTTTACTGTAAAATATTCTTGTTTTATCTTTATCTTTTCCTAAAAGTCAGATTCATGTAACAGCTAAATGCGGAGGAAGAGCTTGGAAGTTGCATTCATCCCACAATGACCATTCATTCGCTGGCAGATGCAGTAAGGATCAGGCCGGCACATGAAAAGCACCCCAGAATACTCTGACTCTTATACAAGATTTACTGAAAGAAATCTTTGTTAGACGTTTCATGTGCCTTCAAAATCTCCATGTACAATGAATAATAAAGACACAAATATTAGGCTCTGTTACATGACTTGCTAAAGTGTATCAAGTATATCTTTAGTAGAATATCATTTTATTATTATTATCTTTTATTTATATAGCGCCAACAATTTACCCGGCACTTCTTACAATAAAAATAATCTGATTGGCAATGTAAGTCCTTCTGTTTATATTGTCGTTATGCGTAACATTTTCCTCTTTGTACAGCGCTGCGGAATCTGTCGGCGCTTTATAAATAAAATATAATAAATAAATAATATTGGTACCATGTGGGCTGGTGTAGGCTGGAGCTGGGCATGCGGTTCTTCTTCCACTTATTTGATCACGTGGACTTGTGTCTCCAGGAAATGTGTCGATTTGGGGACAGGTTTAGCTAGCGTGTTTGGTCCGGATGGTCCCCAACTTGGCTTATCTCACTGACCTGGCATTCTTACCTTTAGTTTATATCATACCTCCTTAGAGTCCATGTGTTTCTGGGACAGTCACGATTTTCAGGGACTGTACTGCTGTCCCAGGTAGTTGCTCCACTGGCTTTTTTTGGGGGGTCATGGGCTAGCTCTGTCTGCAGCACGCCCCCAACCACTTCTGGAATTGGCCTCATACACTAATGGCCGGGGTCCCACTCTTTCCCACTCTTGCCACACTCGACCACATGTGTGCTGATTAGGACATCTGAAACATAGGAGGGTTATGCTATATGTATTCTATTTGTCCAGTTGCACTAATATATGGTGTGTATTTTTGTACAGATTATCAGAGCAGACTGACGTGGCCCTAGAATGTTACAGTTCTGTATATGATGGGATCCATGTGGTCCGGTGCAGATGTTCAGCCACATCCAGCAGCTGTATTAAGATGGGTAGCACTGCTCTTATCATACTTTGGTCCCCATGAAGTACTTCTTTAAATGGATTACCTATTATTATTTGTTAGAATTGATTAATAAATAGCTAAATGAGCAATACTTTACAGAAATAAAAAGGTTAAAATAAAATGCCAAATGTTTCTGCTTATTTTAATTTGATCATTTATTTCTATTTAATTTCATAAAAATCCAACAAAATAATTGCTTTGAAGAGGTTTGTTGTGTAGAAATAAGACCCATATATATATTTCTTTTCATTTTTTTCCCATAAGTCCATTTTTTAATGCAAATTTAGAAACATTTTCTTAAATAAAAAGCTTACTTCTAATTTAAACCATTTCTTAATCAGAAAATTGAGCAACTAATGACTTTATTTCAGACCTGCTTCGGTGTCTCTGGTACCACTTTCTCCACTACATTTCAATATTTTTATAACCTTGTGATTTTTTTTTTCCATTATCGGTATTTTACTTACATTAATTACAGAAGAATGTCATATCTATTTAAAAAAATACATTAAAAAGTTATCCTTTACATGCAACTAAGTTTGTAATCCTAGCATGAGAACGTCCCACATGATTTCTAATTATGTAGCCTTTTTATAAGCGTTATTATACAGTTCACCTGAATTATTTATAGCAGTCTTGACTTGGTTTGCTAGATAAAACTAACGATGACACGGTAAAAATGCTTGGCTTCTAACTCAAGTAAATCCAGCTGTAATTAAGTGACCTAAATGAACGTATTTACACAGGCAGGAAAAACTCCACAAGGGTATAAAAGGTTAGAAGCTCTATTTAACTACTGGAAAGTGAAAATCAATCCAAAGTTAAACAAAAGAAGCGAAAAACCCTGCTTTGGATGAACGATTGCAATAAATGTTTCATTAATATTAATTATTATTAATTATTAAATAAAATTTAGAAGTAGGTATGTGTGAAAGGTTGAACTTGATGGCGGAAGTCTTTTTTTTAACCTTATATATATATATATACTATATATTATTATTTTCTTTTTATGTTACACACACATTTATCTTTGAATGGATCTGAACTCTGGAATGCAAAAAAACAACTTAGTTTCTACTTCCCTGGAGTTTTTCCTGCCCAAATATGAGGACATGTTTTTTTGGTAAACAAGAGGGTATCTCCTGCAGGACTGAAGTAGTTCAGCGATAAAATATTTAGTACCTAGAAAGAAAGTGTCGTTAAAACAGCGACTTGGCAACTACTTGCAAATATTAGATTTATGTATTTATTTGTTTGTTTATTTATTCATTCAAACACCCTCACGGCCTGGTTCCCTTCATTCATTCATTCATTGTAGTCTGTTTGGTGGAAACGGTTTAAGAAGGCCATCAAATGGAGACCTAACTGCAAGAGGTGGAGTTTAATCATAACCTGATGCACATCTGTGCAGGTTAAGCACGGCACAACTAACGACTTTAAATATTATTCTGTAATAACACAAGTGGAATGTTTCTCGAGTCCATTCAACTCCAATAAGTCCATTCAGTGACTGCTTTCATTGGCCCTTGTCACCGTACATCTAGCTTACATCTCGTTAATGTAAAATAACGTTAATACACGTAAATCGCGAAGAGCTTATACTGAAAAAACAAAATGATCTCGCCAATTGTATCTGCTATATGGAATACAAAAATATAGACAAGGCTTTATTGGAAAATTGGAAACATGCAAACCTCAGAACCTTATCCAACAACTGGTATTGTCAAGAAATAAACGTAACCTACATTAATCTACATGAATACCTTATTCTTAAAATGACAGACATGCAGGTTCCTTTCTTATCTGTATTGTTATAAAATATGGTAACCAAAGCTTTAGAAGTTTTGAAAGTCTTGAACTAGGCACACATTAACACAAAGTGATTTAAAACTGACTACAAGAACAGCCCCAGAGGTAAAGCTGTGGATGCAGGGGCAACATGACTAAAGGGGATGCCTGGCAGCCCCCCTGTTTAATCGGGTGCTGTCAATCAATATGCAGATGTCTCCATAGGGTCATGTGACCGCGTCCCGACCTCCTTCCCCTTTTTAGTTTCCTGTTGGTGGTTGGTTGTGCTGGCATGGTGCAAGTGTTACCCGTAGTGTAACACTTGCACTTCTGGGCTGGTGCCCTCGTGATTCCGGGTGGTTCTTATGGGCTACCAGGCATGGGATGGACGCCGGTAATCTGGATGGGATATAATTGCTACGCCTATGTCAGCCTGTGGTGGTTCCACTTGGTGATTGTGGTTAAAAGTTTGTGGTTATTGCGGTTATGTTTGATAATTGAATATGATGTTTATGTTAGGTGGCATATAGAGTTATAAGTGGGACTGCACCGTGGACATAATTATCCATGAGCTGACCTTAATAAACATTTATAAACATAAACTTTAATTTTGTGTGGTCTCATCATTGCAAGGTTTGGGGAAAATGGGTGCCGACATTGACTCTACCCCAGTCAAGCTTTCAATTTCCAAACCTCTCCCAAAAGAGATCTGCCACGCTATTATTTCAGTAATTGATTATAAAATGTAATTAAATATTAAATACATTTTGCCATCAATGTTCTATCATTCCTTCTCAATACGGATTCTTTCCATGTTTTTGGTGCCGTAAGAACTATATGCACATTCCAGTTACCTAAATGGAGGTTCATAAAGAGACAAATCCCAGCGTTACCGAAGCGACAGGAAAGCTGAAACATATATATTATATATATAATATATTTCAATTAATAATTAATATTTTCTCCTGACACATCAGAACACAACTATGGCGATAGAATTATTTTATTTGATTGATTAACAAAGAAACACATTCTGAAACTAAAGCTTTTTTTTACATTTAATCGGCTAAGCATACTAAACTCCATTGATGATGAAGCCGTAAAGGCCTTGTTGTGAAACTGACAATTAAGACTGAAATTAATATCAAAAGAAAAAGCATGACAGCCAACTTTCCTACCTTTCCGTGCTCACAATTTAAGACATTTGAATGTTAATATCACGCCATTCTCCGCTGTCATTCTTTCTCTTGCATTTGCTATTCAACGTTTTGCTCGCATTTGATTGAAATGCTGCCTCTGCTTTACATAAACTACACAATAATACCAAAATTCATTTAAATCAATAACTTTTTTTCTCTTTCACACCCCCATAGCTCATTCATTTCATAAGCAATGCCAGTTTTCAGATCCTAGCACATAAAATAGAGAGATGAGCGCTTAATATAAGACTTTCATTAAATATTTAGTTATTAGTTGTTGTTTTACATAGCGCCATCATATTCTGCAGCACTGTACAATAGTTTATAATTATATACAGCGTAAAAAGGACTCAGATTTTGATTCTTTAAGAATCACTAGTGCGTCAATACAAACATTTTAAACATGCAATGGCAATCACCTATTAGGGAGCTGAATTATATTGGATGGGTGGAGTCACTACTGGATGTATTTCTCAATAATAGAATCTGGGACCTTATTTTGTAAATCAAAACGTATTTAGGTTTGCAAAGCATAAAAACATTTACGTAGAATAGGACGGGAAGAAATAGTGATAACCCCATTCGGAAATAGTAAAGAAGAATGGCAATAATTACATCTAAGAAACAGAACATAAAGGGAATGTCCTCTACATAGATATTAATATTTATTAAAGGCGAACAGCCGAAAACACAGCTTTTTTAACGTTAATTGATTAAAACTGCATGCATCTAGCAATTCTTTTACAGATATTTGGTTTATGTGTAAAGGATTGTTTTCGCTCAGCAGATCTGTGCTCATTTGCAGCTAATGGCAAATCCTGAATAACTAATTCGTTGTCTGGTCTTGATCTCAATGTGTTTCTCCTCGCTACCCCCCAGTTCAAGACTTCCAGAACATCTTCCATCAAAAGGGTAGAAAAACGAATGAAAGAGAAACAGTCATCCAGATCCTGAGAACAGGAAGATAGTTTCGCTGCTCTCCCTACAATACACATCATAGGTTTTACTTTTTTTTTAATCTTTTTAATCTTTTTTTAGACTGAACTCTAAAATACATACATTGAAAATCCTACCAAAGAAAATATAATGAAAATAATATAGAAATGACGTATGAAGAAGCTGGCCTACAAAATAAAAAAAACAGCCAGCTTTAAAGGTATGGATTCCTTAATGCGGTAAATATTTAACACAAAGGGAAACTCCGTCACGATTAGTGGGCAGACATAAATGAATCATAGGCAAATGACCAAAAACAGACAAAAATGGGCATAACCAAGTGGTAAAAGCAGACAAGAATTGCATTCATGGTTCTAGCCAGAGGTCGAGCCAGGCAGGAGGAAATGCAGTCAGTCTCAGAGCCAAAAGGTCAACATCCAGATAAAATACAGGAACACGCGCTGGGCAGTGACAGAGAACATTGTTCAGACACTTAGACGGGGTATTTAAAGAATAGAATTACTTGGAAGTAGTGTCTTATTGCAATGTGTCCTGCTGTTACTGCTTATAGCATCTGGCTATGGATGAGAAGCTTCCCAAGCATTGACACCTGCTGGTGGGAAGGGAGAACTGCAGTTTATTTTTTTCTTTAGGGAACTTTATGTCCCCCCTTGTGACAGCTGCTGGTGGGTGTAATGAACTGTGATGGGTCTAAACAATGAGGCTTCTCAAGAAAACAGTACCACTGAAAAGTAATCCACTGCTATAAGCGGTAAGAAGCGGGGCAAAAATAAATACAAAGTCCCACAGCAGTAGCACCGGTCATTGAGACGGTAGGGGTTAAGTATAAAACGTGATTTTCTTTTACCAATGCAAATGAAAGGAATGGCCAATCAGTGGGAAAAATTAAATCGTTGCTACGGTGATAACACTTTTTAACACAGGCTCCAAAAAAATGATGATCAATTTTTTTAAATTACAGATCCACAAATAAAGAAAGAAATTAAAGACAAACAGATACAGTAGGTAGAGAGGATCCGGCTTGCAAGCGGACAACAGATCCTTTTGAAATGTCTCAACATAGATATCTCACTCTCTAAGGGAAGTATACGTAAGAATGCATATATGCCTCCATATGTCCCTATAAACCTACATATACAAATGTAAATGTTGTTTTCAATGGGTTTTGGGACCGCCCATTGTCCTTAAGGGGTTAATGACGTGAGGTTCCATTAATAAAGCATACCAGCAGTTTACCCTACCCCAATAATTCTTCATTGTGTTTAATCAGCAAATAATGATGTCATCATAGGGTTAAAGGTTAAAAGGAAAAAAGAGCATTAATGAGATATCAAAGAAATATTCATGAAGCAGCCATGTTTTTATTGAAATTGTAATCACATTTTAAACAGGAATGTTCAACCAACGTAATAAAACTGCATACATTTGACATTTTAACAGAAACCTTCATGTCTTGAAGTTGGTGTCACGTTGGAGGCGCATAATGAGGAAACCCCGACCTCACAGCTTGAAAAATGAACGTGTGTGGTCTCGGGGATAACCAGATTCATCAAACATCAGAAAGTATGACTCTGACGTACCCACGCCACAAAAAAACCCCAGGTGTTCTAACGTGTGCCTGCAACGGCGATCCAATATAACTATGCCCTGTGAAAAGGAAAGCGCTGCAAAAGTTCACATTTTCAGCAACTGACATATAACTGAAAATGTAACTTTTTTTTTCTATCTAACATGTCCCAGAACTTTACAATGAATTAGTCAGAATCTGGAATTCTGGGAAAGCAGCTTGCACTTTGCAAATTACACGCTGCTTCCTTTGCTCAATGTGCAGCGAGTGAATGTACATTCACTCGCTGCAGCTGCTCTGAGAGGCCAAATGGATAGGGGGCGTCCTTCGCCACCTCCCCTCCAGCACCCTGGGGGTAAAGACAAGTGTTTTTCACTCCTATAGATGTATAAGTACAATAGCGC
The DNA here is from genome assembly GCA_009364415.1 of Spea multiplicata. Lineage (NCBI taxonomy): Eukaryota > Metazoa > Chordata > Amphibia > Anura > Pelobatidae > Spea > Spea multiplicata. The sequence goes on from VKOC01003773.1 coordinate 46,315, forward strand.
ACGCTGCTATTGCTCTCTGCTGATTGGATAACGCCTGTTCTGATGCTGTTCTTCTTGAAGAAGATTGAAATTTGCATTTGTATGAAATATATATTATAGTTAAAGATGCTGTTCCACTTAGACAAGGCATACATTGTACTCTCTAGTCAGTGCCATAATCAAGAGTAGAATGCTTTTTTAGTTTCTATGACAACAACCTATTAGTGCCTGAGTTTGTGTCACATGACAATTAAGTGTTCCTAGCAAAAAATAACGAGATTAAATAGTTATTTCTGCACATTCAACAATACTAGAAGTTAGGCTTTTAATACTGTATTTGGTTACAAATGTGTCACCAGAGTAGGAGGATGAGCACTTTTAACTCTTTTAGTCCCCTTATGGCGTACCAATAAATAATTAAAACCTGAGCCAGGAAGCCCATAATGACATAATGGTACGTCATGGCTTTGTTGCAGCAGCAGGGACATCTCCCTACTGCTACAAATGAGATCAGGCTGCCTAGTGATAGCCTGTCTTCCATCGACAGAAGCCACCGCTGGCCTCCTGCCGTCCTGTGTGTAGCAGCACTGGCCACGACCACCTTTACGGTCATAAAAGCAATGCCCGATCGCACATGTCTTTCATACCTGCTTAAAACTTTTGCACAGTACTGTATAAAATGCATATAAATGTTCACCACTTTGCGCATGCTCAATAATCCTTTGAAGAGCCATCTTACATTCTCAACCAGGTATAGAGAAGCGGCCCCCTGGGGATGGAAGTATTACGCTTTATGCCACTTTTTCCAAAACAGTCTGCATGATGTCACAGGAAAAAGGAAGTGGGGGGGTATAAGAAGAACACAACACAGTGGCAGTTAATCACGTTATTACAGCCTTCGCTCCAGTAACACTGCAAGGGGGCAGCTCGCCAAATGGTGTAAAGGGACAAAGTTGTGTATTGGATGCCATAACGTGAAACGACACCACGAGAGACTCGCCAAACCCCCCACTGGAGCGGCAAAAAACACCACGATGCGTTGTAGCGGGTACCTCTCTCCTTATTATGTATATGGCTCAGTTCCATGAGCGTTTCCCATCTCCTTAAACTCCAACGTTCTGTAAAGACTTTAGGCAGCTTGTAACCTACTAAATCCTTCAGCACAATCGCACTGCTTTGCAGAGCCGGGAAGGGAACTCATTGCCCAATACAACTTTCCGGCAACCAAAACACGATCACACACACTATATGTGTATGTATATATATATATATATATATATATATATACACACACATATATATAAATATATAGATATAATAAAATAGAATTCAGGAAAGGGAAGACACAAAGTAACAGGATAAAGAAAACAATAGTTACTCTTCTCGGTTGGAGAGTTTGTTGTGAAATCGCCGGTCCTCTCGGCTTAATAACCCGGCTAGAGGCTACTAATTCCGCAGCAATTCCAGAATTAAAAGATTCGTAAGGCGCAGCAGGCGCACTCGCTCTGTTTGATCCAAGAACTTAAAAAGAAAATTATGCAAAACAAGTTTTCTTAATCAAACAGTAAAGATATAAATTATATAATGCTGAGTATCCGCGATCGTTTGTTAAAAAATGTAATTCACAGACTATTATATTCACCGGCCCTTGAGGTTAATGAATGGATTTACCCTCATCCATATCGGAGAGCCCTGTAGGAAGCAAAGGGTTAAAAACTTGCAGCGCCCAAAAGACAGGCCAGCACGCCGCTGCTGGGTGTGCGAGCATGGAAAGGGTTAACATAATCCTAAACATTCAATAAGAGATCATAAAAAAATATAGATTTTAAAAAATATATATCAGTTATTTGTTAATCGGGAACCATGGCAACCCCTGTAAAGAAAATAAATAGAATGTGGAGCACCAGCGAGGAAAATAAAAATAACTGAAATGAGTGGATATCAGATAAAAGTCCAGTGCGTGTTTCCTCCTCCGTGGGTTGTATTTTCCATTTGTTGTAGTTACTGCTGCATGGCATTTCACTTCCCCTGTGTGCGTGTGCGTGGAAAATCGATGATGAAGTGTCGAGGAGGCCGCGAGACCCCTCCCCACCTGGTTACGTGTCTGGCAGGTGGGTGAAGCCCTGGCAGAGGATGCTGAATAGACGCGATGCGGCCGCGGCTCCTGTCACATTGTGTCACTCAGCTGCCTGGGGTAGAGAGGGAGGTGGGGAGATGGGCTGGGAGGGGAGGAGCAGCTCCTCCTGCACAGCCCCTCCGAAGCCCCGCCCTCCCCAACTCAGTGCTATAGAGACAGAAAAAGTCATCACATGTGTCCCTGGCAGGATGTTTGAGAAGTGCCACCGCTTCTAGAAGAACTAACCCAGATTTAAGGAACTGCCCCAGAAGAGGGCAATTCTCCTCCCTTAGATTGTGCCAGGTGCAGAGGTCCTTTGTACCCTTCATGCTGCCTGTTGCAGGACCCCTGACAAGTGCCATCTGCCAAACTTTCCTCCCAGTGCCAGGCAGCCCATCTCACACCCAGTGCCAGGCGCTCCATCTCTCACCCCAGCCAGGCCCCCTCCATCTCTCACCCCCAGTGCCAGCAGCCCTCTCTCTCACCCCCAGTGTCCAGCCATCTACCCCCAGTGCCAGGCTGCCCCTCAATCTCTCACCCCAGTGCCAGGCTGCCCCCCATCTCTCACACCGGTGCCAGCCAGCCCTCCATCTCTCACACCGGTGCCAGGCAGCCCCTCCATCTCTCACCCCCGGTGCCAGCCCCCTCCATCTCTCACCCCCGGTGCCAGCCAACCCCTCCATCTCTCACCCCAGTGCCAGGTTGCTCCTCAATCTCTCTCACCCAGTGCCAGGCTGTCCCTCCAACTCTCACCCCCAGTGCCAGCCAACCCCTCCATCCCACACACCCTGGACCATTTAAATGCAAGACCCGGGGTCAGCGTCACCTTTTCTGTCAGCAACCCAAGACCCCACGTGACAAGGACGCCCCCTGTCAGGGGTGACACAAAGGAGGACCCGGGTCAGGGCAGATAAGAAGTAGAGCAGGAGGGTTAATGGCACTCAGTTGGCACCCATTAAAAGTCTCAGTGCCAATGAAGAAGTGATGTCTTTAATTAAAAAGGTACCGGGAGCCTTTCCTAAAAATAAAGCAGGTCTCAGGAAACGTCGCAGTGCATACATTATACCGCGTGCACCCCACCCACGAGTGTCAGTGTCACTGCGTGTTACCCATACCTCTGTATACACCTCCACTCCCCCCACCACACGCTATACAGGGTGCTGGCTGCGTCACGTGCCCACCTGAGCCCTGGCTCTGTGCCCCCCTACCCATAGATAGAGAGGACGTGATTAGGGCAAATGATGGGACCCCCCCAAACCCCACTGAGGTGTCACAGAATGGGTCGTAAACAAGAGAGTGTCGTAAACCAGGTGCGGACAGAGCCAGGGAGAGGATAGAGGGGGGGTGAGGGAGAACAGGGAGGGAGGGGGAGGGAGGTGGTGGTGTTAGGGGGGGCAGAGGAGGGGCGGGGGAGGGAGGTGACTCTAGCATTTAGACACAAGAGCGAGAGGATCATGGCGGATGGCCCCAGGTGTAAGCGCAGAAAACAGGCGAACCCCAGGCGGAATAACGGTGAGCCGGGGGGTTACCGGGGGTATCGCGAGGTACTGTGCGCTGTGCCCTGCCGCCCGGGAACGGTGGTCTGGAGGAATAGAGGTGTGAGGGGCTGCGGTGTGTACCGCTCCATTACCTGCTGCCTCCTCCGCCTAGCGGCTCCCTGGACCGTTAGACGCATCTAATCACATGCTAATGGATGGGGGCACCTTATTTACCCCCCAGATACAGACTCTGCCACAGCTTCTCTCGGCTTATTTGTGAATTTTCGTCTTCTCTCCTCAACTCCAAACTTCTCGCCCTCCCTCTCTCTCTCTCTGCTCCTGGCTGGGGCAGGTAGTGGGGGAAGTAGCGGATCGGCAGCCACGTTATTACGGGAGGAGGAGGAGGTGGGGTGGGTGTCTTTCTGGGGTTTCTCTCTCGATCTGGGGGGGGGTTGGGTGTGGGGGGGGGTCAAAGACTCACCCCAAGAGTGTTTTTTTTGGGGGTCAGACTCTCATCATCCTCAGCCAGCGGGAGGCCGCCGTTATTATGAGTGCATTGAGTTGGTGATTTCTCTATAGAGCTGAGGCCAGCTAGAACCTTCCATTGAAAGCCCATGTAATGGGCACAAACTCCCATCACCTTTGGCCAGCCGGGCAGTGTCTGAGGGTGATGGGAGTTGACTTCACCACCACAGCCCGGAGGGCCTACAATTGACCAGTCACGCTGTCAGCAAGCCTTTTCCCTCACAGATGTTATTGGTTTTGTTCATATTTAGAACTTTCTTGCATTATTCTTTTTTTTTCTGGAAGTAGTTGTTACCTGGGTGATGAGCAGGCAGGGGAGGGGCAGGGTTGGCTGTCTTCTCCGTTGGAAGGCACTGTTGCTGCAGTGTGATTGTATTGATCGTGTATGAGATGTGGGTTTTCTACCTTTTTTTTCTTGTTACTTGCCCGTTTTTGATGATTTTGGGAGTTCGATGACTGCTTGGCAAGTGATGCTGCCCTCCCCTTCTCACCTCCCCACAGGGCAGGATCTTCTAGAACTTTAACCGTTTAAAACCATGTCTGGGCACTCTTAGCTGCTGCATCACCTCTTTGGAGACAGCGCTGTCAGTCTACACCGTCCCTGCCGTGTGAATGAAGACTGACGGCAGGGATGCCCAAGAGGTTCCGCAGCGGCCGATCACCTTGATTCATGGGAAATCTGCGAATTCTAGAAGCAGAACAGTGACTCATTACCTTGACACAGAATGCTGCAGGCTTTAACCTACTTGCCTCTGTGATGGGGCATGTGACCTTAAATGGTGACCCAAATGGGGCAAGTGCCCCCACCTCCGCCTTGGTCTTGATTTAAGGTGACGCCCCCTTCATTCATTGGTTTAACACTTGTCTGCTGCACAAGGATCCAGCAATGCGCTGCACACACACTCACACTCGCTCTGCTGCAGCGCTGGCGTACGTCCCCAGCACTGATGGGGTTAAAGCAGTGCATATGCTGGATCTGCAGCTCACATTGTGATGTTTCCACTGACATTGCAGCTGCAGCTCACACCCATCTCCCTGCACGGCTGCGTTATCATCAGCATGATCTTTTATTATTATTATTATTATTATTATCTTTTATTTATATAGCACCAACAATCTACGCAGAGCTTAATACGATACATAAATTCAAGGGGTCTGACGAGACGAGAACTGACAGACTAAGACAAACCGACTCGTTAGGTAAAGAGCTTACAGGGGTATCACGAAAGAAAGAGAGTGCCGTTCTCCGTTCTTTCTTCGTTTTTATTTTTTCTTTCATCGCTTTTGGCTGGCATTTCTATGAAACAAAACTTGAGACCAACCGCAATGGCTTATTCTGTGTTTTCAAACTGCTTGT
>VKOC01003774.1:0-12630 GCA_009364415.1 Spea multiplicata
CTATTTGTCCTGAGTTTAGAAATACCCAATGTTTTTATTTTTATTTTTTTTTTGCTTTTTCCTGCACGTTATGGGGCAATAAGTTGGCCATTCTGCCCCATGTGCTATTTTGGGTATCTTTGAAGCTGGCCAATTAAATTTACCCCATTAAACCATATATTTTTGAAAACTAGATACCCCAAGGTATTTGAAAAGCTGGTATTTTAACCCTTTCCATGCACTAACACCAGCCTTTGTCACACTTAATGGTAATAAAACATTTTTGCATTTGTTTTCACACACGTTGTACTCCAGGTATAAATTTATTGCTCCTGGTATATGTCCGTGCCAAACAACACTTCAATATGTGTTCAGTAACATCTCCTGAGCGCAGTGATACCCCACATGCATGAGTTTGTTGGCTTTTTTGCCCCTACAAACTAAAATTTAGGGTTAGTAGAAGCATTATTATTAAACACTCATCTACAGACACCAGACAAGCCAGAAGGATTGTTGTTCCCTCAGAAATCTCATGGTGTTGCCACAACCACAAGGCATTCTGGGTAGGCTCATGCAAATAAGGTTTAGAAGTAAACCCAGAGCTGTAAATTTATACCTGAAGTACAATTTGTGTGGGGGGAAAAAAACACAAAAAAATTACTACCCAAACTTTGACAAAGGCGGGTGGTAGAATTAGTGCATGGAAAGAGTTAAACTATCAGCATTTCAAATACTCTGGGGTGGAGTTAAACGAAAGGTGTCCTTAGCTATCGCCATAGCAACCTGAATGCGCCCAGTTTTGTCTGATTTTGGAAGCCATGCAGAGTTGGGCCTGGTTAGTATCTGTATGGGAGACTGCCTGGGAATATCAGTAGTTGTAGGCTTTCGCTTTTCTCACAGGCCGGGAAGAGCTTTCCCCATGTGTTTCTTGCTCACCATCAAAGTGTTAAGCCTTTATTTGAACCTTCTTACCTTCTCTGTTCTGCCCCAGGCTTAATAAAGGCACAGTGGCTTAAAATGCTACCTGTGTGACAACAGCAACAGAAAAAAGAAGAGTAAAACTAGATGCTTCTACACCTACGCCCAAACCACCTTGTATACGCCTGATTTTGACTAATCTCTGGAGCTAAGTGGAATTGAGCCTGGTTAGTACCTGGGTGGGAGACCCCCTGGGAAAAACAGGTGTTGTAGACTGTTGTTTTTCTCACAGGGGGTCCAAGCCTGCAGAACAGCAGTATGGGACAGTGCATCACCTTGGTATATGCCAGACTTGATGGTCACTTGAGTTGGCTTCCAGACTTCCATTGAGTTCTTGAGGAAGGTCCTTAATGTTTTGTTGACTTTGTATGGCTGTAGGAATTCACTGATCCGTGTATTGCCTTGAGTCATAGTCTTTCCTGAAGTTAACCTAGGGTATGCTCAGGTCGGTCTGTCTAGACATTGAGGCTTAGGCGACTGCTCTGTCTATAAGAAACTGATGCTTGGAGCCTCTGGTGTTGTTCCCAATGGGATATTGGCTCAAGTTAGGCAACTCCTGCACCAAAAAAGTACAGACAACTTCTCAGACATTATCGATAAGCACACACGCATGCCCGATCATCAAAACATAAAAACTAAAAATGTATAAACAATAATAAAAAATAATAATAATGCAACTTAAAATGCCCCTTTTATGTTTAGTTGTTAATACTGGGGTGCATTTCTTCTACAAACCTCTTTTTTAATCCAACTATTTTTTGGAATTAAGAACTCCTTTACAGAGTTAAAACTTTCTGAAGATGAGTTTATAAAACACATTTTTTTGTCACATCTCATTAGAAAAGTTTCATCAGTATAAAAAGTTTTCCATGCAATTAATATGGAAGAGTCTGGTTCCAGCTGCGCATGAACTCTCTGTATAATACGCATCCCTAGTGGTCTTACAAAGAAATGATGTCATTCTTTCCTGTAAATTTCACAATCTATAAAAACCTACGGAGCATGCAAAGACAAATGAATTGGGCTGATACACCGTCTGTCGCAAAATAGTAAATCTTCCTATTGGGGACTTAACAGCACAAATCAGGTTAATCGTAAGTTTACCAACTTTTTTTGTTATAGCTAATAATTTGCAATTTAATCACTTCTAGAGGTTGAATTGCCAATAATAATAATAATAGTAATAATAATAATAATTAATAATTTTCACTTGAGTAGTAATTACTTTTTCCTCTAATTTTACTAGAGGGACACACAATATTTGTTTGTATTAGGAAATAGCAGATCAGCTCGAAGAGGTTTATTGTATCTGCATGCTGGTTTTTTTTTTTTTCCGTTGAAAAAAGTATACAACATGTATTTTCTTTTGGCCATTTAAGGGTTAAGGGCACTGTCTATGGAGGGAATGGTAAATGGAGAGTACCAACGCATGCATTTTCCAATTTCAAGGGATCGTGTCTAAAACTGCTCCATCATGTATGGAAAAATTTGGATTTTGGATCGTTGCATTGGGCATTGGTTATTTTTTTTTCACCTTATGTTGAGGAAAACTAGATTTTTGTCTGAGATTGAAACTCCTAAAAAGAACACCTTTGATATTGGCAGCAAAGAAATCTGGGGATATTATTCATATGGGCCCATACTGCATGATATATTTCCTTTCTTTCTCTTGTTTTTTAGACTATGTTTAAAGTCAATGAAACTAAAGTGACCACATTTCTAATGTTGGGATTTCCGGAGCTCCGGATGTTCAGCCCCGTGCTATTTATGCTTTTCCTTTTGGTCTACGTCTTGATCATGCTCGGGAACCTGCTGATTATTGTGTTGGTGGTAAAGGTCCAAAGCCTGAAATCTCCCATGTATTTCTTCCTCACTCAGTTATCCTTGTCTGATATTCTGCTCACCACAGACGTTACTCCTTATTTGCTCCATCTTATCATTAATGGCGGAAGCACGATATCTATTACTGGCTGCATCACACAGTTTTTCTTCTATGGTATTCCAGCTGCTTCTGAGTGTCTTCTTCTCACAGTGATGTCCTATGACCGGTATTTAGCCATCTGCCGGCCGCTCCGATACACCTCTGTCATGGATTTAAGGCTTCAGCTCCAACTGGTCTTTTGGTCTTGGCTTCTGGCTTGTATAGTAACATTATTTGTTGTTGTACTCCTTTATAACCTACAGTTCTGTGGCCCCCAATTTATTGACCATTACTTCTGTGACGTAGCACCTATTATAGAACTGTCCTGTTCAGATCATACCACCATTGATCATATATACTTTGTCCTTGTATTTATTGTGGCACTTATCCCATTTTTCTTAATAGTTTTTACATATATCTTCATATTTATCACCATCTTTGGGATTTCCTCCAGCACGGGAAGGCAGAAAACCTTTTCCACTTGCGGCTCTCACTTGACTGTAGTGAGTACCTACTATGGGACTCTAATAATAATTTACATGGTTCCCACCAAAGGACAATCATTTAATGTCAATAAGGTTATATCTCTCCTATATACCTTAGGAACCCCATTTTGCAACCCTATTATATACAGCCTCAGGAACCAGGAGATTAAGACTGCGTTGGTCAGAGAGCCCTCATTATGACTAGTTTGTTGCCCGACATACAAGATCGACTGATCGCTCTGGGCTAAAACAGTCAATTAGAAAAAAAAAAACCAAGCAAACACTGCTTTTGGAATGTCTTTTGAAAAGAGCCCCAAAAATTGGACGCTCCTCTGGAAAATCAACTCTTTGGCACCTACTTGATTTGCCTGGTTGACTTCTACAGGGAGTGCTAAAATAGCGACATCTAGTGGTCATCTAGTAAATCCGACATTGGACAACAAGCGGTGAAATACTTTGTCGAATCTATTCTGTCATAGGACCAGAAAGGGTTAAATTGTCTCTTAATCTTTAGACCTTGATCACACAATCCTCAACAGGAAAATCAGTAAAATATATTCTTCTTTCTCTATTATTATTGCTAATAACTCCATGTAATACATAAAAACATAATTTTCTGAAAATGACTGAGATGAGCTGAAAAATCAAAAAACATATAATATCTGCCTCCCTACAGTCCTTCAATAAAGTGGGTCTTCTACGACAAGCGATAGAGCCATAGACACATTTTTTATTTTATGCACGACTCCTTGACACATTAGTGAGGCTGACCGTGGATTCGGGGAGGAAAGCCCTCCCCACAAAAAGAATGATGATCGGTGCGGCGGCGCCCGTCTAAAAGAGCTTAGGAAGCGATCGGAATCGATAAACGGTGTTGCTGACATGCCTCGATATCGACGCATGTAGTAACACAACCCCCTACCCCGATAGCCTTATGATTGCTCCGAAGAGCAACCACAAGTGCCATCATGCAGATGACGTTGCACTATGGGCATTTATAATGCCAATATTTTAACTCTTTCCATGCAGGAATTTTTGTGACGCGAAGAGCAACCACAAGTGCCATCATGCAGATGACGTTGCCCTATGGGAATTTATAATGCCAATATTTTAACTCTTTCCATGCAGTAATTTTTGTGAAGCGATAGAATTATAGGACTTTCTCATAAAAAACGATATATATATATGAGTGGTGATCTGGCTACTGAACCTCTCTCTTGAGTTCTGTCTAAAGGCTGTGGTACAGCAGACATTTACTCTCAAGGGATCCATGTATAAAGTGGATATAGAGGCAAAAGGTGATCATTGTTGACCTTATTTGCATGCGCCTACCCAGAATCCTTTGTGGTTGTGGCAGCAGCAGAAGCTTTCTGCCTTATCTGGTAGATGTAGATGAGTGCTCAATAATTCTTCTGCTACTCCCTTAATTTTACCTGGAAGGATTTTCCATCACCTTTACCCCACCATAACTTTTGTTATTGGTATTTCTGGTTATTGCAGCTAAACTAAAAATTATGGACAGGGAAACAAATGTTATCAAACAAATACATCCTATAAAAAGTTAAAAACTACCTAACGTGGCATAATTTATATTCAAATGACAATTAACCATTGCAGTGCCTGTAAAACTATGCAATAATTTACCTCTACAGACAAGCAAGGATTATATTTTATAGGAATTGCAGGAATTGTGTACACTACACACATTCCTTCTCCCTCCTATCTCTTCTATCTGTTCTCTCTCACACATGGACTCTCTCCGTTTGTTGCCCCCCATCCTTCCTCTTCTGTCAGTATATTCTCTGCAGCTGCGCACTCCCCCGTCAGTATCTTCTCTGCAGCTTCACAGACAGATCATAGGAGACCAAACAACGGCTGGAGAAGATGGGTGAGCAAGTGGTGGGTTAGGTACAAGGCAGTGGAAGTGGACAAGGGTACGGACAAGGCAAGAAGGGGAGCGAAGACTGTGGGTAATGGGTACAGAGAGGACTATGGGGACAAGAGCAGGTGGCACAGAGAACCCTAAGGGAATAAGGGCAGGAGGCACAGACATGGGAGTACCATCAAGTACCATCTTTATGCTATATTGTAAATCTTGTCTGCACATGCGCAGATGGCAGTTTCCCGGCAAGTCAGGTGTTAGGTGATGCAGCTTGCTTAGAGAAACCACCAAATGCAGAAACACCACAGAAATCTATAAAACAGTAGGCAGTAATGGTGTTTACTGAGCGTAGACCAGACATCCATACTGGCAGTTAGCAGGGAATGATGGAGTTGCTGTCAGATCCCTTGTGCATGAATGAGGAGTGAGAAGAAAATGCAAATTAAAGCAGTGAGCGGTGGAAAGGAGAGGAAAAAATAAACAGAAAGTAGACTCAGTACTAAAAGGCTATGGTGGGACGCTCTGTACCCCGACTGGGTACTCCCGCCAAACGTTACTTCCTCCTGTCAGGACACCAGCGATTAACCCCTTCAGTGCCACACAGATCCAGCGTTGTAGAGAGAAGTGGGGACGCCGCTGAACCGGAGCTGCGCTGGCACTGTGGCTTACTTAAGGTATCATAGCAGCCCACCCCAAGCATCAGACAGCACTCATGTTGAGGTGGAAACATGACCCGGTTTTATTGAAAACACACCAATATTTAAACATTACAGGTGGTTAATTTACATACAATAGACACAGCAAACCACAGTTCTCCATCAGGTCCTCCTTTGCACATGGCTCGGTATTTGCACTGAGCCCACCAGCGGATCACTTTTGTAGTCTGTGGGGAGGACGGAGCAATTTAAAGTCTTCTCTGGACACCATTAATGAGATACCTGTGTGGAGGGCTTTAAATTGCATGAGAGTCTCAGTGGGTTAATGGCAGTGCAGTCCAACTGATTTAGCTCCTTCGCAAGTAATACAGCCATAAAAAATTAGATAGGATTTGATGAAATTGACGTAGTGGCAGGCTAATGGCCATATAGTGTGATGAAATCCCCAATACTTATGGCTCGGTATTCACTGATCATTTCCTTTGTTGTGTGTACATATTGGTCGGACTCTGAATGCTTTTTAGGGTCTGCTCCCCTTTTCTGCACCTTTTGTGCATTTAACTTGGCTTTCTTAGCGGTAAATCATACATGGCTTTTAATTCATAAATGCACGTTTTGTTATTGTCATTTTAATCTCCTCATTCCGTAGACTGTATATAAGAGGATTCAACAGTGGGGACACAATAGTGTAACACACAGAAACCATTTTTTGTAATCTTAAATACTGTTGTTTAGACGGAATCACGTAGTTAAACACCAGCCCCCCATAATACATACAGACCACGGTCAGGTGGGAGCTGCAGGTGGAGAAGGCTTTTTGTCTTCCAGTTGAGGTTGAGATCTGGAGGATGGCGAGAATGATATTTATATAAGTTACAGAGATAACAATTACTGTCAGAAATAATATTGGGATAGAGCCTACAGCAATGACTATTTGCGTGTCTGAGCATGAAAGTCTGAGAAGTGGAAGACGGTCACAATAAAAATGGTTAATTATATTTGACCCACAAAAGATCATCTTATGAAAAAGGACCATATGTGATAAAACAAGAAGTATTCCACATACCCAAGAGGAAGTTACAAGAAGAATACAATGAAGGGTTATATATTTCCCTTAAGAACATTCTCCCCAATTTCCTGCTAAAGGGGATAAGGATTAAATATTTTTTAAAAAAAATTAATCCCTCACCCTATTCCCAGTATTCCCAAGGTGGCTAGTTTTCAAACATATAAGGTTTGATGGGAGTAAATTTCATTGACTGGCTTAAAAAATGTAACAAATAGGACATGGAAGCAGTATGGTCAGATTTAAAAAATATATATATTTTGAGCACGGCAGAAATGTTACAAAGGGTACAAAAATTTAAAAAAACAACCCAGTCTTTAAAGATTTCCAACATCCCTTTGCATGCAAGCAACCTGCTTAGGTTTTCTGCTTTTAAAAACTCTCATATACTGACACCTCCTACATGTGAGTGCATGCAAGGTGTTTCTCTCCTGTGAGTGCTAATTCCAGTTGGCTTTCGTGAATTTGTTAGTTGGACTTTTAATTCGCAACTGCTCTCAGTTTAGTGAATAGATGTATAAATAGATGTGCTCTAGACATTAAGAGACTGGGTTGAAATTATATGGAAAAGGGAGGGAGTAAGAGGAAAGAGAGGGCCTCATATGAAGGCTGTATTAGCAATAGAGAAAGCCTGCATAATTTGTAAAATTCATTTTTATTTACTTTGATAAACCATTGGTCAATTATTAAAATTATTTAAATTTTTTCCATTCATTTCACACGGACTTAGAAAATATTAAGCTTAAAGCCTAAACTGAGATATCACATGACCGACTTATGTATATTTATTAAACAGCTCATACTAGGCAAAAATAAATAAATGCAGCAATGGTTACTGTTAACCCTTGCTGCATATATTTTTTTTGCTAGAGAAACAGAGATAAACATAATAAGATAATCCAATCATCTCTATATTATGTTAGCTGTATCTCTATTAAATGTATTTTATTTTATTAATATCCACGGGTAAGGAAAAAAGCATTGTTGTTCATACATAAATTGGTGACGCTATATTGAACTAGGAGTCTGTTCATTGTACATAGTTTTTAATTTATATTTTTTTTCCGGAAAATCATTTTTGTTATTGTCTTTTTAATCTCTTCATTCCTTACACTGTATATAAGTGGGTTTAATAGCGGGGTCATAATAGTGTAACACACAGATATCATTTTTTGTAACCCTAAGTAATGTCCTTTAGATGGAATCACATAGTTAAAGAGCAAGGTCCCATAATACATACAGACCACGATCAGGTGGGAGCTGCAGGTGGAGAAGGCTTTTTGTCTTCCAGCTGATGTAGAGATCCGGAGGATGGCGAGAATGATGTTTATATAAGATAAAGAAATACAAATAAAAGGTAGAAATACTAAAGGGATAGAGTTGAAAAAGCTTACCGTTTCACTAACTGATATGTCTGAACAGGAAAGTCTGAGAAGTGGAGGAAGGTCACAATAAAAATGGTTAATTATATTTGACCCACAAAATGTCATCTTGTGGAAAAGAACAATATGTGGGAAAGCAAACACTAAACCACATACCCAAGAAAAAGTTGCAAGAAGAATACAAAGTTTGCGGTCCATGATGGAGGAATAACGCAATGGGTTACAGATGGCCAAATATCGGTCGTAGGACATCACGGTGAGGAGGAGACATTCGTTAACAGTGGGCACAGAGAAAAAGTATAATTGGGTGAAGCAGCCAGCTCGGGATATAGAAGTTCCTTCTCTCAATATAATCTGCAGCATTTCAGGTTGAATGGCGGTGGAGAGAAGGATGTCGTTGAGAGACAGGTGGCTGAGGAAGAAATACATCGGGGAATTCATATGGTGACTTATGGAGACAAACAATATGATTGTGAAATTAGCAAATAATGTTAACATGTAAATTATTAGAAACAGAACAAAAAGCAGGATTTTAAGGCTGTGAATGTGCTCAAATCCCAGAATCCAGAATTCATTGATTGTTGTCGTGTTCATAAGATTCTCTAAGATGTTTTTATGTGAAAACAAATGCATGAATATTATCTGAAACAAACAAACACAAAGTAAATTGCTGAAAGTAGCAGGGTATGTCATCAACTAAAAAGGTTGCAAATGAATATTATTTGTCAATAAATAGCATTAATTAGTGTTTCAAAATATATGTAAAATATCAATCATTTAAAAGATTTATCTTTTCTCCTTTTGAGGCAATAATAAAAAAACCATAAAGATTCTGAGTCATGAACGTACCTGCCTCCTGCTGATGGATTTTAAATGCATTAAGTCTGTCTATGTGTGCTGTGAATATATTTATACCTTTTCGAGATATTCTGTAGGAGGTCACTAGGGATGGATATTCTACAGAGGTTTTCAGGGAAGGACCCTTGCGTAGACAAAGAACAAAGGGACAAATTACATCATTTCAGAGGCAATTTCAATTTGTTAGAATTTATAAACATATAATCACATCTTATTTAGAAGTTGTTGTTTTTTTTTTGCTAAAGATAGTGTTCTGATATCTGTATATCTATATCTATATCGGGTTGTACCCTTACACTACCACCCAGTGGAGAAATGATGTATTGCAGCATGTTTCTATTAACCTGTTTCTGTACCAGTACTGTTTAATTTTTTTTTATACTATTCCCTTGTTCCTATTGGCTCAAGACTGAATAGTCATGTTTGTATGCATATGTGTTCTAAGAATTTGTGCAGATTATATATTTTCCTAATTCCTATTTTGTATAGTTTTATAAAGATTTTTTTAAAGCGTCCAAATAGTCCTCCATGCCTCCTTTTATTTAGAAGCTGCTTTCTGTCTGCCAAACCTTGCCCTATAAAGACATTGTGAGGGCAGAACAGTAAAAAGACTTATTACATGGTGGGTCTAGCAACAGCAAAACTGGATTCCTTATACACGTTACCATCTTACCTCTTCAGCCATCAAACACTTAGAAAGTTAACCCCATCATGCACAGTTAGTGTCTTAAGGTGATTTACTTCAAACGTCCCATTGACTGTGTTTACTCTGATACAGCTAGATGCTATAAGACTGAACCAGTGCTCTCATGTGACAAGCTAAGTGGTCACAAACACGGAAACATAACTGTCGGTCCATCTGAAAAAACAGCAGAATGTCAACAGTGAGTCAGCCAAACTTAGTTCAGGGGCCAGTATGGTAGGCAGCAGCCAAAGGGTTAATCCAAGGGTCAGAAACAGGAGAACCAAAGGGACAGGAGCACAGAGCTAGGGACACAATGCAGCACACTGAGGGCTTCACAATAGCTGAACACCATTTGCAGGGAACCTTGAAGTTAAACAGAGTTTTGGTCCCCCCAAAAAATCCAGTTTAGCTATTTTTCCAATTTTGACACAAGATGGCAGAGTCCTTAAAAAAAAACAACCAAGTTTCCAAGAGGGTCTATCGCACAATCCTATTTTGTGTGCGGGGAGGATAGGTTTTATTTCCTAAATGCTTTATTTTCTATCTTTTAGCTTTGTATAGCGTTTCCAGGGCCGGCCTTAGGTGTTCAGGCGCCCTGTGCGGACCACCCCCGAATTCAACAGAACAGAGGTAGAGCTCAGCGGGGCATCAATTTTCCGTTGAGGGGGAGGGCAGCCCGTATGTATTCTCATCCCCCGCACACAATATAGGATTGTGAATACCGCCTCCTGCGTGACAGATCTAATGAAAAATACAGTTGATCTTACTGGATCTAACGAATATCTACCAAAATCCATTGAAAAAAATCTAAATTTCATTTGGGGGGGGCAACCCATATGTATACCCATCCTCCACACTCAAATAGGATTGTGAATACCTCCTGCCTTATGGTATAACAAAAACAGTTGATCTAACGGTCTAATGAATATTTACCAAAAATCATTAAAAATGCCAAATTTCGTTGAGGAGGGCCGGCCCGTAAATGTATACCCATCCTCTACGCTAAATTGAATGGTGAAGACCACCTCTTGCGTGATGGACCTAACGAAAAACTGTTGATCTAACCGAATCTAACGAATATCTACCAATCCATTTTAAAATCCAAATTTCAGTTGAGGGGTCAGCCCGTATGTATTCTCATGCCCCGCACACAAAATAGGATTGTGAATACCGCCTCCTGCGTGATAGATCTAACGAAAAAAAAAGTTGATCTTACCGGATCTAACGAATATCTACCAAAATCCATTAAAAAAAAATCCAAAGTTCAGTTGAGGTGGGGCAGCCCCCCTTATTAAGTATGCAATATCTCAGTAATAAGACTAGATCTAACAAAAAGTTTGTCTGATCAAACCTGATCTAACACGGAGCTATCATAATAAGTAACATTTTGAATTTTTTGTTAAGGGGGGCTGGCTACAGGTTAGCCCCCCCGCTGAAAAAGATTGTTAATATTGCTTATTTTAGAGTAGATGTAACAAAAAAAACAGTTGATCAAACCTGATCTAACAAAGATCTAACAAATGCAATGATCTTTTGTTAAAATTCTTAATATGGGGGGGCAACCAGAGGGAGGTAGTTTTAGGGGTCAAGTCTAGACAGTTGATTTAACCTTTAAGTCATCTGGCCACTCAACTTCTTAATGAATAGACCAAAAACAGTAATCAACGTTGCTGATATGAAGCTATAGATACATAAACCAACCACGGCATGGATTGAATGAACATACCCAGGTAGACACGAATGGACCCACGTAAGTGCCTAAGAAGCTAAAGAAGAACTAATATCTCACCATGTCCATGGGTTTTCCCAAAGGTTCTTGTTCCGGTAAGACAACCGTTCTTACCTTTACTGAGCAGAATGTTTGTCCAGGCTGGTAATAATAAGCTTTTTATATTTTTTATCATGCTGTACTAGTATGTAAAGTAGCCGGACAAAGAAATAAGACCTCCTTCAATATAACATTTCAGCTTCAAAAGTTGTGGTAAGAAGGGCAGGTGTTGAGGAGGAAGTACATTAAAGCATTCATATGGCAACATGTGATGACCGGCCATATGATAGTGAGATTAGAAACAAAAAGATGGTTTTGGTGCTGTGGACATTCTCAAATCTCAAACAGGTATTTCAAGATGCTTCCGTGTGAAAAGTGAATACAAGTTACACCTAAACAACCAGGCAAATCCATGCTTGGGAAAACACTGTACATGAACACATATTGGAGTGTTGTTTAGAAGTACCATTACATAAGTTATGGTGGGTAAAGGTGATGGAAAACCCTTCTTTGAAGCCGGCCAATTCAATTTACCCATCAAATCATACATTTTTTTTAAAACTAGGCACCGTATGGGCATTTATAATGCCAATATTTTAACTCTTCAGTGTCATTAGTAAAAAATAATTAAAAAAGGTTAATAACATGTAAAAATATTTCCCCACTGTCACCAAAAAAAGTGTATATATATATATGTGTGTGTACTTTTTGCCTCCGCACCGATCATCAATGATCGCGGCGGCACCCGTCTAAAAGAGCTTAGGAAGCGATCGGAATCGCTTCCTAAGCATAAACGGCGTTGCTGACATGCCTCGATATCGAGACATGCAGCAACACAACCCCCCTATCCCGTTAGCCTTGTGATTGCTCCAAAGAGCAACCACAAGTGCCATCATGCAGGTGACGTTGCCGTCACTCACAAGATGGCGACCCTCTTGAGAACTCTTGAGCTCCTCCTGCAGGTTGAATG
>VKOC01003775.1:0-39341 GCA_009364415.1 Spea multiplicata
CAATAAATTATATCTTGATTAACTATTATTGTGGTATAATTTCATGCGTTGGATTATACATTTTGGTTTCAAGAATTTAGGATCAGAGATAAAATATATGGTATCTCTTTATATTAATATTGTGGATGTCCTACAATAATTAATAGCGCTAGAATTTTGCATACCCTACAGCTATACCCAATCATTTTGCATCTTCCATTTACCTCAATCCTCCTGGCTACCCTTACTCTGTAGGCACAAGCAGCAAAATTGTTTGGGACCTAATTTTGCCCTACTAAATAAAGGTTATCATCGCTGGCTGGATAACTATTCCACCAGCATCAAATTATTTAGGAATTTGTTCCTGTTTGAGACCATGGTCTGTGGACAAAAATAGAAAGTACTTACTCCAGCAGCTTTTATCTCCCAGAAAAAAAGCCGTACACAGTTACAACTTTGCTAGCCCTTCATTATAGAGACGGAAAAGCTGTGTATATTCTATCAACCATACACACCAAAAAGTGCCCCTGACTCCCAGGGAAGGATTTGGCTGACCACTGCATGCAGCCATTCTTGGCGTACATAAAAATCAGTAATATAATACAAAAAGGTTGTAATCTGTTTGGCCCAAATAACTGTGTACAACACATATGAGCTATACAGAAAAGTTGCCACTGCAAGGAAATATTTTTTTAGACTTTCAAAATAGGTTTATTTCAAGTTTTCTTTTTGACATCATCATTCTTTGACCAGAAAATGTGCAGTCTGAAAACTTTCTTAGCCTCGTTGGCACACATTTTCCTGGCAGTATTTCCCCCACTGCCTCCAAAAGCTATCCACAGAAGCAGTGCACAAAGAAAGGTGGAAAGATTCCAGTTACCTTTGCCCTCCCTGTCAGGATTGTACAAACTGTTTTAGTTACTCCCATTCCAAATGATGTTAGAGTTTTTTTGTTATATGTGTTCCCTGCAACAAAGACATTGGAATAAGTGCTGCAATACATTCGCATAGTACAGTTAAAAAGTTTAAAAAATATGGTTATTTCACTTTCAAAAATATACAATATTCTGTGGTCCATGCTAATTGGTAGGGTACTACCATCAAAAGAGGAAGATTGGCACATAACCTGCACAAAAATCCTAAATAATTATATGGCATATGCAATTTTGTTTCATGTAACCTCCAAATACCACAAAAAAACAATGGGTATTTCAATAATCTGGGGATGCAGGTGAACAAGTTGTCAGAGGCGACCCTTACATGGGTCCTGGAAGATCCTGGGTCAAAAAATGCTGCCCCAAGACATGTTCCTTCCAGATAGATTCATGGGGAAAGACAATAGTTTCTGCACCTCTCTTTCTCCATAAATCTATCTGCATTATTCTGGCCTCTAGTGCACTTCTGCAAAAAGGAGGAGCCACATGGACAGCCTCTCCCTGTTCCTCCAAAGGGGGAAGAGGGTGTGCGCTTAAGCTCCGCCCTTTTGTGATAGTGCTCCAGGAGCAGAGGTGAAAGCTGTGGTTGAGTTAAGGGGGTGAGTGAGGGAGTATGCATGCATGCATGTATGGAAGTGTGTGTGACCACGGGTGTTTAAATGTGTGTGAGCATGAATGTGCATGGGTAAATATATCAGCATGGATATGTAAGTTTTTGTGTGTGAGCATAGATGTATATATTTAAGTGAGTGTGAGCATGGATGTGAATGTGAGCATGTGTATGTGTGTGGGTTTAATCATGGATGTGTAAGTGTTTGTGTGAGCATGGATGTAGATGTTTAAGTGTGTGTGAGAGGGAGAATGTGTGTTGGCCTGAGAAATTGCGTCTAAAAATGTGCGCCAGTGTGTATGAGTTCCATGTGGGGGCAAAGGGACGATGGGGAGGGTGTCAAATATAGGAACCAGGAGGCCAGGTTCACATAGAAGCAGATGAAGAAAGAAGACACATGGAGAAGTCCATTCATTTTCAGGTAACAAATTTAGTTTGCTGGCCTATCGGACCAGACGAAACCCTGGAGGGTTTTTTTAATTGGGAAATGAAATTTGTTGTCACTAATCCTCATTAACTCTCTCACGCGCCCTCTCTCTCCGGTCCCTTTTCAGCAGCTCTGCTTCTTGTCTTGCATATTCTTGTTCTTCGCTTCTTCTGTTTTTTGGTCTACTTCTCCCCACTATCCACTGCGTTATGCAGGCCACCCGGAGTGCTCCTGTAAAAGGGTGGAGCCTTTGTGTATACCCTCTCCCTCGATTGGAGGAATGACCCAGTGTGGAAGTACTACATCAGACCAGAATAATGTAGATGGATCTGCGGAGAAAGAGAAGTGTATTTCCCACAGGAGCTAAAAACAATTTGCATTCTAGGACTGTTTTCCATATTATGCATCAGGCTGATCACACACTATTTGACCCCTGCTCAAAGATTTTAGATCTTAAGCGCCTTTTACAGAATTGTTTGCCGTGCTTGTTGCTTCCATTTAAACCTTTTGTGTTCAGTACCCACTATGTGATACTGTTGGGGTAGGCTCTCTTTAATGAAAGAAATGTTTCTACTGTAATTAGATATTAGCTTGAAATGTGAATAGTTGCAATTTTTTTTACCATGGTCTAGTATTTTGTGGTAATGCACCACCTCATGTTGCTGTTGGTCATCAAATGATTGGCATACCTGTATACCTTTCAAATGGGCATTCACACCCTCTCTCTAGTCTTTTATATACATTCTTTCACTTCCATATGTGATCAATCAATCTGGATCATAACATCTATTCTGAGGTACTTTTGGAATGACTACCTGCTCCACTTTGATTAAGATGTCAACATGTAGGCTTAACTACAGGCTCATCTTCTAGACCTGGACTGATGCCCATGGGCATCTAAATTCAGTGGTACCAACTTAAGGTTGTTCAACATCTAGATCTATTGTAATACATTCATTATATGAAAAAGTATCTTTGTTCTTGTCAGTTCTGGTAACACGTGATCAACCGTTGGCAGTGGATAGTGGCAGCCCTTCATTGCCCTGTTCAAAGGGCTTAGGGTCAATTAATATTCTCATTGTTTCCTCCAATTTCTTCTCTTTGGAATTCCAGTTGCCCAGGTGACTTCCACATTATTTTTTCTTAACAGAGTTTTGCACTTTTATGCCTTTAATCTTATTGCCAACCGTTGGCAGTGAATAGTGGCTCCCCTTTGTTGCCCTGTCCAAGGGCTTAGGGTCAATTAATATTGTTTCCTCCAATGTCTTCTGTTTGGAATTTCAGTTGCCCAGGTGACCTCCACATTTTTCCTCTTAATAGTTTTGTACTTTCATCTTATTGCCAACCATTGGCATCTTATCGCCACAGTCTGCTGCCGCCATGTTTCAGTATAATTGTAATGTAAAAAAAATTTAAGATTTGTGTCTCTGTCGTTAACAGAATAGGGTGACTGAGACACAAACATTCCACATGTTCCACACTTACTGCAGGGTACCATATATGAAATGTATAAATGCCAATGTGCTCACCTGTAGCTACTCTAGGACAGTCTGAATTTTATACTAAAGTATTCATAATCTTGTAACCCTGTTCATTTCAATATATTTTCCATCTCTTTGTCACCCAAAAAGCCAATTCCAGTCAATTGACCTATTTGTAAACAGTATGTTATTTGTCAAACTGATACTTCATAAGCTTTGAGGCATTAAAATCATGTTGACATTAAAGAGCAAATGTATTTAGCAAATGCCCATACTTAATATCTTAATTGGTCTACAGAGAATTTGCTTGGATGGCATCCCAAAAAACAGAGAGCTAATGCTTACAACTGTACTGGAGTACAAAGTAACTAATGGGAAAATACAATGAGTGGAATATGCACAGATTGAAGACAATGAACACTAAGTGACATCGCTTTGCAAATCACTGATGAAAAATACATTCTTCGTATATTTCATTGTTTGAAGCGTTTTAGTTTGACCATTCCATTTTAATTATACCCAAGTGATAGGATGAGAGCTCCGACATGTTATTTCTAATATGATTTTTGTATGTGTTTGAGCACTTTGTCTGTGTGTGGACACATTTAAATGGATCTTAATTGTTTCTTTATATATTTTAAAAAAATGCGCAAGAACTGCATTTCCTCCAGATGTGTCAAACAATTTATACCAAGACACCTCTATGCTGAATGGTTCCCCTCCCCAGGCACTAGAGCCACTTACAGCTTAAGACAATAAGCAGAAAACCCTTCACACGATCCCTTAATAAGCTTCTGGCCTTAATACGTAGATATGCTTACAAGTCATCTCTTTATGTGAACTGCTACTATAGCTGTGCATTGCATGATTTATTGGTTTTTGAGATATATTTATGAAAAAATGGTGAAAGTTGTTTGCAATCAAATTGATAAGATAAAACCATTGGGGACTTGGCCATAGATATGTGGACATACCACAGTTATAGAATATATATTACACACATGATTTGTCTTGACAGAGTAGAAATGCCTGGACACTATTTGAATATCTGTTAACCTACAGATCAGCACCCACTGTGTGGTCTACTGGACATTATGTCTTATTATTATGATATAATATTTGCCTTATTTTTTAGATTTTCTATGTTTTTTTAGGAGCTATTTCAAGACAGAATTAGGGAGAAAGAATGGGGGCGAGAGGTGGAAAAAAATAGAGAGGTATCCTTTAACTTAGGCACCCCAGGGCATGCCCAACGTGTAAATGGAAAGCCTTAGAGTAAATAAAAAGCTTTTAAAGTAGATGTTTTATTGAAAAAGAGACTTTGGGCTTTCTAGGCCATTTTTTTTTTCTTTGAAGCATGCATCTCGCTAATTTATTTCAAATGTGCCCAATTAATGTAATTCAAAGTACTGCGGAATAAATAGGTGTCTTGCAAGTGACTGGTATAATCAATCCTTGAGCACATAAGAATTATATAGAGGAAAGTACCCAGTGAATATGAGAGACTGCTTATTATTACCTCAGCAAGAAGGCTATTTAAAAAGCTATACAATTGTCATTTATAATGCTAGAGGATAAGAGTAAGATGTATAATTGTAGCCTCACCTGCATTTTTTTCTGAAAACTATTCACTGGTTAAAAAGGACAGAGCAAGTTAGTAATTACACACAAACCAGGGCCATTTAATAGTTTGGCATCTTATACTCTATGAATTATACCTGAAACTCCAGACCATTAATTAACTTGTTTTTAGTATACAGAAAAAAGACGCAGTAATGCTTTTTTTCTAAGGTCAAGCTCAAAAGTGCTGTGCCCCCTAGACCATGTCGTTGACAAGCACACGTCTAATTAGTAGGTAACAATATTGAGACCAGTTTTATGGTTATCCCTGATTAAAAAGAACATGAGCAGACAAGTGTCCCCCAAATCTTCTACTCTCCCAGTTTCTATATAATGATGTCTAAGGCATCATTTCATTTTGACAGATATGTCAAGTGTGTAATTATCTACATTCATGAAATTACTGTATATCTAAAAACCCAAGAAAATTGTACTGTCCTAAGGATAAAAGAGGGTAAACCACCCTTTTGGGTCACTGGGTGTTTAGGACAATCCTTCACTTTGCTTTACACTGTATGTCATAGGTATAGACAAACCCATAATGTAATTAAACGTCACAAGGACTCTACTGTGAAAGAACCAACAAACAATACAGGTAAAACCTTGAACTTTTGCACAATAGGAATTATGTGTTCTTTCTTTCTCCTCTGCATCCTCTGTACTTTAAGTTGCCATTTGCTCAGAAGGCATTCAGGAGTGTAAGTGTAATAGAATCATGTGTCTTATAGATAAATATTAGGGTGTGTTGGGTATTGTTTGATGTAGTCAGAGCTCTTACTTGGGCTCAAACATCAAATTTAAATAGAAGAGCATTGGTTGACAGTTACATTTCAGGCCCCTCTATAAATATTTTTTAAAAAAATCTCAAAGGCCTAGAAGGCTGCCCATTGGCTGTAAATTAGTAAGACATGAGTAGAGCAGATAAGATACCCGGAAATGAGCAGGACATAAACATGGGTGTATAATCACAAGTGGACAGCGCTACAGCTCCACCATTTTGCTCCCTAAGAACAGAACTATGGGGGTTAAAAGTGTAGGATTTTGAAGCTACATTTGGTTACCAGCAGCTTAATATGGAGCTGTGTCAATATGCAGTGTTGCATTTAAAGAGAGTACAATAAGCTAGAAATTGGTAGTATGTAAACACAGGAACATGAAGGGGAACCAAAGGAACACTAGTTGCAATATTCTAACATTACGAGTTGGTGTTTTTAGGGGTATCACAGGGCTAGTCTTCCTACTAGGTAACCAAAGCAGCTGCTTAAGGTGCCTGAGTCAGGGAGGGAATGCCATATTAGTCCTGATTTTGGAGGACTGTTCCATTCAATTGGTGTTGGAATGGGGGGGGGTCATTTACTTCACATATAGTCACCCTATGTGCTCATGTCCTCCATAATTAGGAGAACTAAGATGGATATGTCATCGTACCCGGCTATCAATTGTGGAAATGTAAAGCCTGGCAGTAAAACCAAGACAATACGTTATAACACTTGTTTTTGATAATGTGTGTTTCCTTAACAATAAACTGGTAGTAGAACTTTATTCTCTATCCTTTAGGTCTCATGTACAGTCATTTTAGAATAACCTATACGCAACATTATTGGTAATAATGGTGAAATATTGGAACTGATTTGTTGTCTGTCTGCATCCACAAATTTGTACGAATAGCAGCAAATAGCCAATTGAACTGTATAGGTGGGGTTTCTGTCATATTAAACATTGCATTATAAAAGAGAAATAAAAAGGATTATGCCACTGCCATCTGCTGGCTGTATACAGCATTGCATAGATCTCATGACTCAAACACACATCGATCTTTTTATTGTGAGAGCTCAGATACACGTAAATAGTATTAAGTTTTTACTAAAAATGTATTCATTATTACCCCTTAAAGACAGGGCTGTTTTTTTATATTTGTGCGCTACGTGACAATTTAATGTTACATAGTTACATAGTACATTAGGTTAAAAAAAAGGCCTAAGTCCATCAAGTTCAACCCTTCTACCTAACCTACTTACTCTTGAACCAAAAGAAGGCAAAAAACCCTAATTCAGCTAAAAACCCCTTATCCAGATTAATGTTCATTTTCATCTTTCATTTACTGTACCCCCAGTACTGTTTATTTCAGGACAAGAAGGGCTTTCTTTAGATAAATAATATAAAAAAAGAATAAAACATGGTGAAAATGAAAATGAAAACCTTTTGCTGACTTATCTGTCAAAAAACCTACTAAATAGATTCTAATATTTGTCCAGAGTTTAGACGTACCCAATGTTTTTTTTATTTTGTTGGAAAGTTATATGCCAATAAGTATAAATAGAGTATTGCTATTTCAAAACCATTTGGTTTTGAAAACTAGACATATTTCAAATGCTGGTGTCTTAACCCTTCCCATGTGCTAATTCTACCACCAGCCTTTGTCAAAGATTGTGTTTGTCATTTGTTTGTGTTTTTTTTTACACACATTCTAGTTTAGGTGTGCAATTACGACTCCTGTTATGTGTCGCTGCCAAACACCACCCAATATGTGTTCAGCAACATTTCCTGTGTATAGTTATACCACCCATGCATAGCTTTGTAGGGTTGTTTGGTGGCTAAAATGTTTTAATGTGGAATTTTGACATCTGGTCATCACGTACCCATGTCCTATATCTTTGAAGATGGACAATTCAATTTGCCCCTTCAAACCATATATTTTTTCAAACCCAGACACCCTCTTGGTATTTCAAATGGTGGTATTTTAACACTTTCTGTTTCATGATTTTTTCATGCCACATTTTCTTGGAACAGGATGGTTCCCCTTATGATATCATGGTGACAATTTCCCACTCTTCCCTTCACCTGTTTTCCCCTCCCTGACTTTATTATTTTTCTGCTTTGCTGCTGTTTGGTTTTATTACTTAACCTATTTCTCTAATCCTCCCTTCACCTATTATTTTTCTGTTTTTGTTTCCCTGTTTGTTTTGATAATAACAATAATAAACTGTCAGCATGATACTGATTAATGTTTTATTCAAAAAAAGTAATATACATGTGAATACAATTTATAGAAAATCTAAATAGTGAGAGGTTTGCTAAAAGAGCAGGAAGCGAACAGTTTTTAGCTGCCTTGTTTTGATAGTACTTATATTTATTATAAAATGATAGATGAGTACACCATAAAGAAGAGTAAAAAGGAAAGTGCACCTATTTTAATCTCATTAAGACTTTTTGCAGCTCTTACAGTTCTTCTTGACATTTGTACCGAACTTGTAGCTACTAATTGTTGCTAGTTTTAGCAAATCAGGTATTTATTGTTTTATAGAGTATTGCACGGTAAAGCTGGGATATTTGGACGGCTCGGCATAGTAAGAATCCTGGGATAATGTGATTAGGAGAGGCCTGTCATTTCACCCTAGGTTAGGACCTCTTTGTTTAATCCCCAGGATTATTTATCAGCAGTCTTTGCGTTAGCCACTGTCCTTAACTGAAGTCAAGAGAGCTGCTTCACCTGCCTCCGTTGTACTTATTTTATTAAAAAAAAGATTGACTCCAAGCGCCCGCTGCATGTTTTCTTCGGCATAACGGATAATGCTATTGCTAAACTCTCGTAAGAGTTTACTCACCATATTGACTTCTTCTGTTTAATGACCTTAAAAGTCAAGGACATAATGGATTTCAGAAAACTTCAGTCTGTTTAGCATTGGAGGGTCTTCAGGTGAAGGAGCCAGCAATGCTCCCAAATATTAGGGTGGCCAATGAGGGGACTGTGAACTCTCTGAAAGTGAGAGAGGAGTGCATTGCTGCAGTAGAAGCACTGAACAAGGTAACTGAACCCACTCTTATTATTATTATTTATTATTATTCGTGGTGGTGGTAGTAATAGTAGTTTTACAGGTACAACATATTCAGAATTCCTACATGCATATGACTTTTGATATAATTTGTATATACAATAAGAGCTATGTTTTATTAAGTATATAACTCTTTATTTAGCGGACAGATCTTAGTAATGTGCTTGTTATTTTTACAGCTTGTAGAATTGCCACATATGTTACATAAATCTAGATTTTTGGAGTCAGTAGCACAGGGAGTGCTGTTAAATGAGTAGTTTACAGATCACATAATTCAATTTTAGCAGCTTAATAGGCACCTAATTAGAGATACTTAAATCTGTAAATTAAATTGTTTTAATTAATTTGACTCAGATACACGGAGAAGGCAGGGAGTGAAAGGGAAGAGGGATGTTTAATATAATAAATATAAAATAACATTGTAACATTCAAGTATATTTTGGTTGGTTTACTGTTTCCTTTGGAGTGTTTAGTGGAAGTCATTCAACAGAAACATTAGCGCAACACATTAACTTTTATGTCACGTACTGATGTAAAAGAGCTAAAAGTTTGTATAATAGGCTGCCTGTAGCAGATATTCTCATTGTATTTCTACCAGCTTAAAGACTGTGTTTAAAGCAGCAAGCTCATGCGAAGGACACATAAATAAATAAAATGGTTAAATTATCATACAACAGCAGATCTCTGCCTACAATCTTCTGACTGCTTTGGAAGCAAAGCAAAGTTTACATTTTGTGCTGAGACCATGTAGGTATTCACATATACATGCATGCTTGCAGAGCTGGCACCACAATTGATGCTACAATAGAACAGAACTAGAACTGCGCTCAATGTCAGTTCAAGGTGAAAAGCCGCACCCTGTGTGGAAGTTGTGTCTTAGGTTAGATACTAGCAGGACAAGAATAGACCTAGCATTATAAGGATTATACGAGTGGGGTAAATCTGCTGCCTGTAAGTACATAAGATGGAAAATAGGAATTCTGAAATGACTATCCTAATATCCTTCTATCTTACATAGCTTGTTTTACCTGTTTGCCACTTCTTTATAGCTGATAGTAAAACATGAATTATTCCATGGTTTATTGCACCCAATTAAGTCTAATTGCACATAGAGCACAGTTATTTATGGTGTTATGGCTGGGTAAAAGTTTGCAATGTGGAAACCCAAATATTTTTATACACTTGCAAATTCAACTTACAGCATTCAACTGTACCAGAGATGGTCTTCTAATTTTACTCTGATATAACCCCTGGCAACTTTATCCATGCTCTACAATAGATAAGACTGATTATATGTTTCAGAAAAACACCAAAGTAGCCAGTAAAGCAAGTTGCATGCAAAATGTAATTATATTATATACATTCATACTAGATAAGGCTGGGCCTCAGAACGCCACTCTTGACAACAGTTGGCAATGAAAAAAAGAGATGAAGGAAGCAGACAGTGACAGTGATCTAGCATGGGACTCTCTGCAAGACTGACAGCCAGGCAGACAGATTTAACATATTCTATATCCATATGGCTACATTTAAATTAGAAGAGCCAGACAAATACTCTAATCTATCGCATAGTAGATTGTAAACAATTGCTAAATAGCTTAAATTATGTCAAAAATTGGACAAAGCTTTATAATAACAATATAGAAAATTGTGCCAGATTAAGAAATGTCATATTTGATTTGAAAAAGGTCACACAATGTTGATAATATCATTTAACAAGCGTTTAATGTGTTTTAATGTCTTTTTGTGATTGTTTGGATGGGAAGGTGGTCTCTTGCTATAGGCACTTGGCAGCCTCAGTTGGAGGTTCATTAGACAGCATCCAGCTGCGTGATGAGCTCAGGCGCACCCGAGAGAGAGCCCAAGAACTGGCGCTGACTAACAGAAGCAGGCTGACCGCAGCCCTTCGGGACAAAGGGTTGAGCAAGGAGGATCGGGAAGAACTAGAACGCCTATGGGTGCAGTTCTCCTCTTGTCTGGAGCTTTTTCATACTGACATGTGTAAGGTCTATGAGTTGGGCCAGGCTCTTCCCCTATCTGCAACTCATCAGCCTGCAATGCAGACCGGTCTTACAGGTGAGCCTGAGAGAAGTGAAGTTAGCTGATTAAACCTGGGCTGTTCGATGGTGTTCAAAGTGTATATTCCTCAAAACCAGGAGTCTATCGCATTGAGCAGATGCCAACACCACACACAAAAAACTGGAGTAAAACTATTAATTCCATGATCAGGTAGTATGGGACAGCTGTAGAAGTCTTATGTTACTTTAAAAATACTATGCCATTTACTCAACTTTTTTTTACCCATCTTGAGATTGTTCCTCGTTGAGTTTAGTTTATATTATGCATGTATTTATCTTTCTTCCTGTGTACCACTGCCAGACTTCCGTCTAGACCAGGCATGTCCAAAGTCCGTCCCGAGGGCCAATTGCGGCCCGCATTCCGGACTGATAAGGCCCCACAGATAAGTTGCCCAAATATAGATCTGGTTTTTTTTTTATATTAAAAGCAGAGTGATTTAACACCTGTTTAGATTTGTCATCCAAGTCACAAAATGAAATGCCATTTTCAATAAACTTTGCATAAAATAGTTAATTTGTATTTAATTTTAATGGTTCAAAGAATGTCAGGCAAAATGGTCGGCCCTGGCACTCTTCGAAAAAAGTTTGGACATGCCTGCTCTAGACCAATAAGGCATGTCTAGTTTGCCATGTTTTCTGTGGAGCCATAGAAAGCTAAAAGGACAGAGCTGGGACTTACTGGCTGACCTCTGCTCAATTCCCAACTATGTACGGCCCACTTTATTCCTATGTACCACCTAATAATTAATATTTTAATAATACATTTCATCACTTTTTTGGTACTGAAATATTATAGGGCCATTTGGGACATAAGCACCCGGTTTCTCATGGGCCATCGGTAGAATTCTGTTTTGTTTTTTGCTTCCTTGTATCTATTTGGTATATAGCAAATGCTATTGCAAACCAAATTACATTCAATTCAATACAATTAAATCTGTATGGCAGAAAGGCAGAACACTGCACGTTATGAGATCAGCATTTGGAGTTTATCTGATTATAACGTGTACATAGCGCTGACAGACAGAGATGCCCTATTAATGAGCTTATTCAATCTGTGTACAGATCTTTATAAAAACATTGACATATGTCAGCCCAAATGCTTGTTTTGCCACGCTCAGCATGGAAATGATTACTTATAACTATATTCCAGTGAAGATTAAGCCATCTCAGTCTTACATAAACAAATATGCCTTAATTATATTAATAAATCAGCAGCCTTCCATGCATCATATCACTTCATATCACTTCATATCACTTCATGTTGCTCTAAATCCCACCCAAGTTGAGTCTGAGAATCCATCCTCATCCTAAGGGGAACAACTGGGGTCAGGAATTCATACATTTTCCCAGGTAGGTAGCCTTCTACTCCCACTTGCACATATTTAACCATAATTTAGTAGTAGCAGGGATACATAATAAAAACTAATATATATATAATATATATATTATATATATATATATATATAACTCTACAATAGCTATTCCCCAGCAGTAACTTCTTCATGTTTGCTTAAACATATGAGGCTAGCAGGATTTAGTTTAAAAATAAGAACATGTTTCATGTTTTTTTTAATTATTTATAAAAATGTTTTAACATTTGCCTTAACTTCTGTGTTGGCAGGCGGCACTTCTCCAATTGCCTCCAGAGCTCTTAGTGTCCCGAATATCACCTACAATGATTTGCCAACTAACAAAGATAACATGGAGCTTAAAGAATTAAATGAAGAGATTATGAAAGTTGATCAGATGATCACCGACATGGAGGCAAAAGTTAATGTTTTAAGGTGGACTGTAGAAGCAAACACAAACGTGAATGATGAGATTGAGAACAATGAAGCCTCCTCCGTGACTTTGCTTTCTGTGGAAGAAAGGGAGACTCAGAATTGCTGCAATGGGGGACGGTTAATTGTGTCTTTGCTTTTGTGCGGAGTAACCCTAATCACAGTCACACTTTCATCTGTGTTATAAATTATTGTTACATATTGGCAGAATTGTTAAATTAGCACTGGGCCAGCATATTAGGTTATTCATATATTTGAAAGAAAAAAATATACATTTACATCTCAATTCAGAAGGTCATTTCATTAGAATTAATGTGCCATATCTACTAACCTACTAGAAAACTTATATTTTAATTTCAAATATCGGTTTATTGCTATCACTTTCTACAACCTTCTGGGCCAACAGCAGTCCTTGGTTAGATTTCACCAAATCACATTGTTCTGAGGTGTAAATGCTTGTGATGTTGTACAAGTCTTGGAACTGTCTTATGTCCTCCCTATATTCACAAATAGAGTATAGAGACCATACAAGCGGTTCAAGTTCGAGTTCATTCCCTTGTAGTCATTTTGAGAATTATTATGATTCACCAGCGTAGTTGTCTAGTTGCCTTGAATTGTTGTTAATGACTCCAGGTCTAACTTTATGCCAGCCAAACTGTATGCCACCTGAAATCCCTGAACTAAAAGCCACAAGCAGCCAACCACAGAAGAAATTTATGTTAATCTATCAAATATTATGACAAATCAACAGAATGTGAATACAGCAGTAATAATATTTCATATTAGCTATAGTAGATAAGGTATTCTCATTCTAACAACATGTTTGTATTCAATAATATCCAATAGTTACATGATTCTAACATACAAAGGGAACCAAAAAGAATCATCTAAAGTATGTATTTATAATATACGGTATGTAAACACAGCCTTACATAGTGTTTTTTGCTTGATTGATGTTTGTGGTGCTGGCACCCAAGTCTATTTTGGAATCTAAGGTCTAACAACAGGAAAGATACCATGAGGACCATCTGCCAGGAGTGATGGACATGTCTACTGTCGTTCTAGCTCAGCTCAAGCTCCTCCGAATAATACTTAGCTGAGCCAGGTTTATCGTCTCATACTGGAAAGGTCTTCTGAATTATACTATTAAAATGAAACTTAATTAATTAATTAAACAACAATTATAAAAATTCCAAAAGTAATATTTCCACTAGTCAAGTGGGGTTTGCTGGGTTGGGCGGGATTGTAACCGGCAAGTAGAACACTCTCATTTTAAGTGACTTCATGGCCTGCTGACAAACAAAAGTAATTTATTAAAAAATATATTTGAACATATTCACTATAGTTAAAACACACATTAAAGTATTTTTTTACTGCTCGGAGCATGGTTATACCCTCAACCAAAACATTTACAAAAAGAGAGATACCTGGACAAGTGAAGGATGTCCCAAAAAGGGACCGTCCCTGAAAATGCAGTAAATATGTATTTGGATTATTACACGTACTCTTACACGTATTTTATAGGTTAATATGCAATTTGACTATGATGTGGCACCAGGGATCACCATCATAACTATACCTAGGAGACAAATCTGATCATAGAAATGCAATACTATCCACTATTTAGGAACTCATGAAAATATAGCAAGTTTGAAGGGTATTTAAGCTAAAACCTTTTGGAATTCTTGTATTTGCACTAAAGACATCTAAGTGCATGAAATACCAATAGCATTAACTTTTGATGCTAAGTATGGCAGTATATCATTCCAAGTACCGTGGAACGTGCAAGCTCTTCCCATAAATATTTTCTCTTTTAAAATTTGGCTTCATTCAGAATTTTGGCGGGAACACTAGTCATGTGACACACAACAAGGCATTCATAGGTTGCTGCCACTAAAACAGGTGCAGTTTATGATGCAGACACAGTGCTGTGTGAGATTAACCCCTTCCGGACCGGCATTGGCAAACTGCGTCTTCCCTTGAAGACCGCAGTTTTTTTTTTCAAATATTTAAATTCCGTGCTCGTGATTCGCTGCAAAGTGATCACGTGCACGGAATTGAGGGGGAGTGGCTGCTACGGATCGCTGGGGATACGGCACGGTACCTGGTACGTCCCGGTCTGCCGGTGACCTTTGACCTGGAAGTACCAGGTACATCCCGGTCTTAAAGGGGTTAAACCATCAGAATAAAATGGCGGGCCTGCTAATGTTTATGTGCTTAGCCACCATCCTGGAAAGTGGAATTAATGTGTTTCGTGGAACGGAACCTTTAATAATACTAAGCACCTACCACATTTAAAAATGAAGACAACATACAAAATTACAGTAAAACACGCTTCATTTTAACAAGTCTGCCTGAAAGGCGGGTATTTGTTCTGTAGAGTCGTCATACAAAAAATTTTTAGTAACTAACTTCCTGGTTCTTTAAGAAATTGCATGTTACCGGATGCCCGAGGATGTTCAATTCATTACATTTTAGCTTTAATCACTGGAGACAGCGCCGCTAAGCACTATATCTGACGAATACCTGTCTGCAGTAGTATGCGCAAGATTATAGTACGGCGGCCATTTTCCCGAAGACTATTTTACGGACTGCCCTGCGCAGATATCTCTAACAAAATGACTCCTTTCATCGAGACAGAAAGGGTTGACGAATAGTGTACCGTGTGCTTGGGCATGTGAGCTCTCTTAGCTGTGTATATGACTAATGATGACGGCCAGGACCTCCCGCTGACGTGAGGAAAGCCGCCCTCTTTCCACTGCCCTTCATGTCATATAGTCCTCAAAAAGTTGCTACTAAATCTAATAAATTCCTATTGAATATTGGAGCTCGTTCTGCGCGATCCTAGATAGATGATTTTTTTTGCAAAGCGAAATAATAATGTTTTAACAATCCGCATCGCTGGTCTTTTCTCTGACCCGGAGAAAGCCGGCGAGTTTCCGCGACACTCTCCGGAAAGCCCGGTTGTTCCCTTGTGAGGCGCCGCGCGATCTCAGGGCACGGGTGACAATGACAGGGCCGATTTTGCGCGCCCTCGCCACGCGAACTAGCGCTGCATCAGCTGGCAAATTGGGCGCGCGTGCGCCTGTGACACGGGACGCGTGCTTCAGAGGTGAGAACGGTGTAAATAATCGAAGTCTGCGTGATGTTCATGTGTTTATTTTAATTAGCATGATTTTATAATCACTAATTATGTATTTATTAATCCCTTTTTTCACCAGCATTAAGTTTAATTCCATCAACACCACAGATTTTGGAGAAAAGAAAGGTATTCTCCTCAGGTGGAAAAACATTCTACTTTGACACTCATGCAGTAGTACAAGTTCTGGAAGCCAAAGGTAATGTTTATGTCTTCACTGTCATTCAAAAAGACAAAAAAACTTTTCAGTGTTTGTTCCGCTCTGAGGACAGGTCATTGTGTGTGGAACCATTCTTTTGTAGCATCTGCATAGTATTGCCATGGCAACCACATCAGCCATTTTCCCCAGGATACACTATCTATTAGCAGACACAAGCAGTTTCAGAGCATTAACCCCTCTATTACTAGACATTAGAAATACAGTAGTGCATACAGACACACAGTCACAGAATTCTCATTCCGGTACCATACATTGTCCCTTTATGGGACTGTCTCGGGCAATCCGGGATATGTGGTCACCCCAATTTTACATGTTAGGGACCAGCACGAGGGCCTGAAATAGGCTTCCTTGTATTCCTTGTATGCTTGCTGAAAAAAAGTAGTTTCATGAATTGGTAATTGAGATGTCTGTGTCCAAGCTGAGATATCCACAAAATGTGGCCTGTTGGAGGACAGGAGTTGTGCACTCTTGAATTTACAGGTATGTCCTAGAAAAAAAGTGTCAGCCGTAGCTGCCAGAGCATGAGCATGTGCACACTGTCAATACAGAAGCTGACCAGCAAGCCACTACTGTGGGGTTAAGGTAACTTTTTTGTTTAGACAGCATATGAATAAGGTACATACCAACTCGCAATGGACTTGCATTAATAGATGTCAGGTCTTGTTGCTCTTCACAGCATTAACGTGCATCATATCACAATTGTACTATGTAGAAGAACAGCACCAAAATGCTGTTGGTGATGCTTATTATTGCATGTTTTGTGCTTGGGAATGCAATCAGTGT
This sequence comes from Spea multiplicata, assembly GCA_009364415.1. Classification (NCBI taxonomy): domain Eukaryota; kingdom Metazoa; phylum Chordata; class Amphibia; order Anura; family Pelobatidae; genus Spea; species Spea multiplicata. Next base: position 16,887 of record VKOC01003775.1, read on the forward strand.
TCTTCATGGTAAAGATGTAGGGGTTAAAAGATGCAGAGTATTCTGTCCTGCAAAAAATAGCTTGTTTGGCCTAATATAATACATAGTTAAATCGGCCAGCATTCTTGAAAGTCATCTTGTGGATTGAACTGTACAAGAGAAACTTTAATGATGACTTGCCTAAAAACTCATGCTTTAATGAACATACATCAACATCTTCTGTTGTGCTAGTTAATCAAATCACTCCATTCTCCTCAATGACAGAATTCACAACCTCAAAATTACATCTCCATAAGTAATTTAACACTTTTCTTTCTGATGGTTAGAGACACTGAATTAGGTGGGCCCTAATGAACATGTATATACAGGATATCAGTGCTCCCTACAATTTGGGGTATAAAGTGCAGATTGTTTTTGTGTATAATATACACACACCGTTCAGATGGCAAACAGCAGGAATAAATTGTAAATGCCAAAGGTTTTACAGTCTTAGTGTTTTTGTGAATACATGTTTAAGCTTGTAGAAAAATAACATATTCTCTTTTATGTGGCTTGTATATAAATTTTTTTGAATCCAAAAGAAGTACCGGCAATACTTTTATATATAAGGGGATTATAGAGTCCCCATCCAATAACTGCTGAGGAGCCAAAGCTTTCTACTCCTGATCGGGCAACTGTAAAAGGTTACTTGAGGTATGTATTTTGGTCCAGAGACAAGGTAGACTGACTGCATTGTGATGCCCATGAGTGAAAAGTGGTTGGTGTGCCTCTGGCATAGACCTCTGAGGTTTTCTCCTGTGTAGTGCTGACCAAAGCAGAGCACCAGCATATGAAATGATAAAATATAATAAAAATAAAAACATTATCTGGCACACAGTCCAGTCAAGAAATGAGGCAAGTCTGCAAGAGTATTCCCATCACATTACAAGAGGTCATGGAGATGTTAGGTAGGTCCTAAATAAAATCTAAGTTTTAATTCTTAACCCTTTCAAGGATTTTACTTCTGTAAGTAGTGAGTGTTTCACCAATATTACTTTTACAAAATGACTGTCTTTTGTACAGTGCCAACAGATTCCCATATTTCTGTGCAATGAAGTATTCTGACAAACAAAAACAGTAGGTATTGGAGGGCCCTGCTCATGAGACATGATCATTTGAAGGGATGGTAAACCGGATGCAGATGTTTAATTTACCTAAGTATTATTTTATTGGCAGAAGAAAGAATTTAAAATGTTGATTGTGCATTAACAAGATGACATCTTACATGGATGGAATTGGAATTGGAATTACAAAGCTTGGAATTGGAATTACAAAGTTGCCTTTGTATAAAAAGTGATTATAAAAGGAGTTTGATAAAGCAATTGCATGGCCCAGTCGACAGGAACTTTATGTAGCTTGCTTTGATGATAAGATCTCTTATCACACTTTGCACCACAATGCTTGTTTGGAATATATACCGATATTAGTGGTTCTCAATCGTATTTGTCAATTTTAATTAATATTGCTTTCTATGATTGACCACAAATGACTCCTGCACTCTTAATGGGACGAAACATAATCTATAGGATAACATACACTTTCATTTGTACATGTTGTGAAATATATATATATATTTCTGCACATGATTGCTTTTTAACTGCATTTCTAGTTTTATGTATAAACAGCTCCCTTTCATGCAAACACATTTTTGTACCTTGCCTTTATCTAAACAATTGTAAACTTTTTAGTGAGATAAAAATCAATAGTGGTGGGTTATGTATAAAAAGTGATTTTGATGCAAATTTATGAAATTGATTGTATCACCTCAGCAATGAATGTAATGGTTATCTCAGCAGGAACATTTCCATCAGACTGTGCAGTAGAATCACACTTTATACGTAACCCTTGTGACACCTTGTGCACGCTGAATGGCTTGTATCTATTGTACACTTTTACGCAGCTATGCTGACCTGGTCTCTGCCATATAGTTTGCTGAGAGTTGTCTTTTTCTCTCCCTCACTGACCCAGGATTCACAACTCAGCAATCCGAGATTGTTGTGTCAGCACTATTGAAGATCATTAATGCCAACATGGATCTCCTATACAAGGATATGGTTACCAAAGTGCAACAGGTTAGAAAAAATAATGTTTCATTAGCTACTGTTTTCCTAAAAGAATAATGAAAATAAACACACTGGATTACGTATCAAGACTGCCCAACAATCTAGTGTGGATGCAAACATTTTTAGTGCCTCCCCAGCCTGCCTGAGCACTGCATCTCTATGCTCGCCAGCATCTTAGCTTTAAACATGTAGACAGCATTAATGAATCATTAAGACTCCACAAGTGAAGACTCCACAGTTGCAACATAAAGTTAATTTGACGGCAGATTAGAATCAGATGGTTTATTTATGTTGTACTCACCATATCTGAAAACCTCAGACTAGCGTTTTTATATGTTTCCTGTACACTTTAGCTGTGCTATACTGGAAACCTATTCGCACATTATTTTCAAGTGAGCACCCTCATAGCTTTAAGATGAGACGCTCAGTATTTAAGTGAAACAGTAGCTAAAGTACAGTTTTATCTATCGAGTCAAGTAGTGTCAGTGTCAATTTTAGCTATTGTGTTAATATATTATAATTACTATCTTACATTTTTGAAAGGCAAGGCAGAATAAAATCAAGAATATTGCAGTCACAGGCGCTAAAATTTGGCAGCTGGTCTCCAAGATTTTCCTGGTATCTAAAAAAAAAATAATTAAAAAAATCATCTTTAAACGTGACCTTTTTAATACAATTTCACAGAGTTATTAGTTATTCATGTTTTTTCTTTCTTTACAGGAAATCACTCTTCAGCAAGTAATGTCACATATAGCCTCTGTGAAAAAGGACATGATCATTTTGGAGAAAAGTGAATTTTCAGCTCTTCGGGCAGAAAATGAGGTATTTGTGAAGCTTTTAAGAAGTCCTTGAAACATTATTGTGTAATGCATTAGTAGGTGATTCAATCGCTGTTTGGAGTTTATATACGTCTAATCATACACTTTATACAACTATATAGTGCAAGTCTTGTGTATATATATATATAGTGTATATATACATGCATACTATTTTAAGTGAGTTATGTACATTGCAAATTTATTCACACAAAACATGTACATTATTAAGCACAACCTCTGCAAAATGTTCTTTTATTCTTGTTGTGTTATCCCAGATGACAGCTCTACAGACAACTCTAGTGCCTAGAAGTCACAAACAGAACATGTTTTCAGGATAATATATAACATTTTGATCAAAGACGTACAAATGTTAATTGTCTGTGCACCTGCTCATTAGAAGAAAAGTATTTTAAAAAGTAGGAGTTGCTGTTTCAGTTTGTTGAGTGTATAATTATGAAGCGCCAACCTTGGCAAGTCTCTTGTGCATAAGGTGCTGAGCCAGCCCTTCAGAATGCATAATTCATTTGATGGAATGCCTTTCAGGAAGTCTCACTGATTTAACTATGCATTATGCAGGGTTACCAAAGCTCCTCCGCTGGAGAAGCTCACTGGGTTTTTGTTTCTAAATGCATAGTGAGGTCATTTGGGTTGAAACTGCAACCATGCTACAGGCTCTGCTTAATTGGGTAAGGTATTTTTCTAATTGCATTCACAGCTTTCCAAACCTGGATTACATTATTTTTTTGCTTGCTAATGTCTTCTGTTATAAGAACTCTGGGTAGGCCTTTGAGACTGTCACTGTACAGCAATACTTTTATGTCACATCACTCAGATTGAACATGGGGATTACTTATCATTCATTACATGACCAGACTCTCCATAAATTTGCTTATTGTATGTAGGTGAAATCTAAAGCTGCCTACTGTGATTAGAGTGTGTATATAATAGTAAATGAACCAACCAATGTAAACACTCCACTAAGATCTACTTCTTAGACCTGTAAGGTTAAACGTATTAAATTGAATTAACATCAGGGAGTTGTTGAACATTATACTAGGAAATATAACTCTTACCGTACTTTACTTTTTTCCTTTCAAGAAAGTAAAAATCGAACTACAGCAGTTGAAGAAACAATTAATTGTAAGTATGTTTTTTTTGTGGGGTATAATGCCATATAATTCACATTGTTTATTTTCCTCAAATACCTGCAATGCGAATATAAGAATAGCTAAACAATATCCATTTTGTTTGGTTTCTTTCAAAGGACAGTGATTGAATACTGACTCGTGTGTGTTTATATACACACACACACACACACACACACATACATACATACATACATACATACATATATATATATATATAATTTGCTACTGCCACCTACCTTACTGCAATAAGTAAAAAAAAATAAATAATAATTTTATCACCAAAGACGTTGAGGGATTGATCGCTATAGAGATAAGACCACTTTGCACAAAAATCCCTTTTTATATATTATTACAGTGTATGCTCTATTGGTAGAGTAGTGTAACTTTTGTAATTAATGTTAACTGTTGTAATGTGCATGCCGCTGAGGACATAGGCTTCGAAGTGACTAATGGATAATGTAATCTTAGGCCATGAAAATCCACGAAGGGTTTCTTCTGACCTGTGTGTTGCTTTCAGGGTAACAGTATTTCAACATATAATGTATTTTTATCAACAACTGCATGAATGCATTTAATATTTCATACAGATTTTTGTTTTGTTTCTATAAGGATGAAGTTGTCAAGGTCCGTGCAAACAACAAACTGGACTTTAACCTTGAGAAAAGCAGAGTGAAAGAAATGGTATGTAATGATTCTTGTAAAAAACACTAGCTAAAGTAGAATGATTTACCAAGAAGATGAATAGACATGCTTTATAAACTTTATTTTTTGGATTGAAAATAAAGTTAGAGTTTGCTTCAGATTAGGCTCCAGGAAGCTTCCAGAACGTGCAAAGGCTTTGTTGGTGATTTGTGAAAGCAAACATTTTTAAAGATATAGGAACAAATTGATCTGAGGCAACTGTGCCAAGCATCCCATACCTTCTGGCCATTTAAGTATAATCAGTAACTGTTTTTTGGCATTGCATTTTGCACTCAAAGCGAAGGCCATGCATTCCCAATATGCATTAGGATGACCAGCTCTGTATTTAAAAGAGGGAAGGCTTTGAAAATACTGTCTAAACTGTTCATTAACCATAATGTGTGTCTCAGATTAGGAAATATATAGCTTTTGCTATGTGGAGTTTAGCCATATAAAGCATGTCAAGTATGCATTCCTACTTCTAGTATATAATCTTGTGTATTTGATTTTAGGTAAAACAAATATGCTATTTACTGTTTATTGCATGTACAATTAGGTGTTTAAATCAAGGGCTTCTGTTACCCAAAGGGTCAAAAAAGTTGTATGTGTGATGATATTACCTACATGTATGTGTGCTTGAACCTTCTTTACAGTAGAATATGAGGAATGGGTCTGTACTTGCTTTAACACAACTTGGTCATCCTTGAATATCATTGGAGTTTTTGTTTCTCAGTTACTGAACAGTGTATTGTGTTCTTAGTACGTTGATAATATGGAAATACTCATGGAGAAGTCTCGATGAGACATAACAACCTTGCCTTAAGCGTTCATTAGAATTCTGGCTTGAAAAATATTCCAAGAAAAGGTGAACAGGGACACATGTTAAGAGAAGGTTGCATACAGACTGCCTTTTGGAAACATTACACTACCTTGTATTATTTATAGTTTATTGAATGTTAAAATGTTTAACTAAAAAAGGCATGATGTGGTTCAACAAGACTACGTACAACTCATTAGCATTCCTTTTTGTTCCCTAAAAGATGTAAGATTTTTTTTCTCCATGAACAGCATGCTGAAAAGGGAAGGAAGCTGCAGGAATTCAGAACAGAAATGGTAGACGTGGTGAGTACCTTTTGATGTGGCACCATCATCTATAAAACATTTTGTTCCACCTAGTCATTTTTCCCCTACTTTCCCAAATGCTTACGTTATTACTACTATGGTATACCTGACATCAGGTAGCTTGATCGCAGGTCTTCTAGTTTAATCGTGACTGGGAATGGTTGTAGGAGGTCAGACTGCAGTGATGTAATACAGAGAGGAGAGTTTAGGAAGAATGACAGTTTGTGTGACTGATACAAAGTGTAACACGTGACAGCATTATGTTTAGCAGCAACTTTATCAAGTGTATCATTTCCATTGCCAGTACCCCTCCTCAAAATAACTGTCCAATCCATGCATCATGCTTGTAACTGTAACATCATCTCAATATATTTTTTAATTTTTGTATACATTTTGTTATATTTTACTGATATTGTTACTATATCCTGTGTCCCTTCTAGTCTACTTTGTACAGCTATGTTAAACATGTTTACCTGAATTTTCTGAATTGTATTCAGCATGCTCAACAAGATCGTGGACTGACGCAAACCAATAGGAAAATTGACACAGAAGTAGCAGGATTGAAAACCATGCTAGAATCTCATAAGCTTGATACAATCAAATACCTTGCAGGTATTAAATCATTTAAAAATGTTTACTTAGTTTGGTGGGTTTGTGTAGAAGACATCAAAGATCTTTTATACCAGAAACTACCATGACATGAGGTGCCATCATGGAGCTGAAATACCAGCTGTAAGTGGCCATGCTGCCTGCTATAATGACGTTACCAGCCCATCACAAGGAAGCTTTTCTGTTGCTTTTGCGCACATTGCTACATTATATTTTATTTATATAGCGCCAACAATTTAAGCAGCGCTTCTTACAATACATATATTCAAGAGATATGCCAAGGCTAGAATTGACAGACTAAGACAAACCAATACATTAGGGTAGTTTACGTTCTTGAGGGAATGGGGTGAAGACAAACATAAGGAACAGAGAAAGGTTAGAGGTATTTTGGTGGCTGTATCAGTGACAACTGAATCACCCACCACTGTCAAAAAGTTTTTTTTTTTTTTTTTTTTTACTATAGATGCAAATACTCTGCTGTTTTATCATGTGTTTATCTCCTGTTCATGAAGCCCAACTAATACCAGCATTTTTTCTGTTCTATTACAGGATCGGTGTTTACATGCCTTACTATAGTACTTGGATTTTACCGTTTGTGGATTTAAAGTGTTGATCATAAGTGCTATTTTTGCCTTGTTCATCGCTTCTCTAGCATTGTAGGAATGTATTTCTTAAGCATGACTAATTCAGTGGCATTCAGATGCTTATTTCGACCAATTTAATGTAACTATTCATTGGGGAAGACCTGCAATATAGCAGTTTAACAAGATGCCTTATGTGCAGAGTGCTGACAATAAGAATGTGAATGTTCATTTTGCCGTCCACACACAATGGTTGTTTTTATTTTACCATTTGTGAAAGATGTCAAGAACTGACACCAAAAATATATATTAACTGTATTTTTACATTTAATTATATTCTTGTATGATCAAAAACATAGTAGCCGTGGAGGATGTTTATTGCTCCTCTTAGGAGGTAAAGTATAAACTTTCAAGGACTAATTTGTTCTGTTTGCCATTGATGCTGTGTACCAAAAGGAGAATCACAAAATTATTAAAAACATTTTTTTCTGAGAAATCTAGGTTTATTTTATGTGTTGCTTTAGCATGATTTAAGGTTTATACTAGGTTTCCATGGTGAATTTATTTTTAAAATGTATTTGCAGCCATTCACCCTTCCACCCTTTATGACATCATGACTGTCATGAAATAGCAGTCTTTAAAACTTATAATGACTGCATAGAACCTCATGTCAACAATTATGAAAGGCAGTCCAGTCTTCCAGTGGAGATTTAGGTGTGGGGCAATACAAATTTGGTACAAAGATTACCATATGATTTCAGTGAGATTCTCCTTTCATTTCAATAGCATGTTATCGCTTATGAAAAAACACAAGTATGCCTTCAGTCAAATTTGTAATGCAGGTCAGACATCAGTGTATTTTGGCATGCCTACGATGGTACAGAGCAGAACAAAGAAGATAATTTATTCCTCAACGAATCCACTTGAAAGGAAAAGTCAAGAATTCAAATGATCCTTGAAGTTTTAGCCAACCGAACATAACTTCCACAATACATCAAATTTACCATCGTGGGCATTTAATTCAATAATGCAATAGAAATATTATCCTAACTTGTAGCATTTTCTTAAATGCACTACTAAAACTGCCTTTTAATGGATAAGTCTTCCTCTTTTTTTGTTTTCCTTGAGTTTTGATTTAATTAATTGCCTTAGATGCTCTATGGTTTTCTGTCTCTTTGTAATTTGTATTTGTAACAATATATTCGAGGTACACACCAGGATTCTTTTCTCTTCAGTATTTATGCATGTATGTGCCAGGCATGTAATGAAAAAAATGGTCGGTTAATGACTGATAATGTCATAGGGTTAAATGAGTTTAGAAAGTGGCCCTTGGTCACTTTCTTTGCTCAAGGAGTGTTTCTGTAACGCCTTGATGTCGAGGGGGTATGGGTACAATAAATTAGAGAGAGAAGAAAATTACAGAAGAAAATAAACACGAGCAACACAAAAATGTTAACAGCCTCAGTCATGAAGGGTACAAAAAGAGAAAAAACAGTTTGGTCCTTAAAGGGTTAAATAATTTTATAACTGTATAATCTACATACACTTAAAAAGAAGCGTTTGATGTTAATCCAGTGAGGGACTTCAAACATTCATTGGATAGACGTGAGGTTATCCTGGATACAGGGAAAGCGCAAGAAGCAATAGGCTTTGAGGATTTCACGGCAAGAAAAAAATGGAGAGATTACAAATGGTTCTTATTTATTGTGATACAACCTCTATGTTTCTGTATGCTGCTAGCCTTTAACTGACTAAAGTGCAGGATCAATGACAGTCAAGGGCATTGCTACAATAGTATATTGTGGCCTAAGCCGCCTAGGGTCCTATGGGGTGGCAGTCCCAAACCAAGTCCCAAAACCAGGGGTAAGTCTTCCTATTGGGCAATCAAGCCGTCATTTGCTGCTGCTCAATAGTTCAGTTACAAGGGAGATCTCTGGTCTCCGAAACTAGCCCTTTTTACACTATGGAGGACTAGCATGCAGGATCCAGCACTCTGTGACTTGAAGAGACAGAGCATCAGACTATGACATCATATCCAACAGGGCCAGACTGTAGATGACAAGGCAGCCCTGGCACTTTAAGGCTGGCGGCAGCCTGAAGACATAAGTTTGGCCGTTGGCTGGATATGCAGTGGGTATGGGTGTATACAGCCAGCTGACGCAGCACCAGATCTACCGGTAAAGAAGCAGATCGGGTGCTGTTGGGGGTGCCAGTTGCTCAGAACCAAGGATGAGGTAAATACATCTCTGATAGCATGTTTTCTTGTGATATAATTTTGTGGTATTTTATCAATCTATAAATCCTATTTTGAGGAAAAGAGATTAAAAAAGCTCATGGAAAATATATTGTAACCTGTGGATTTTTTTAAAAAAAAATTCTTGTACAACAGTACAAAAGCTGTTTTTCTTGCACCTGATTTGTAATTGCAGACATGCTGTAATGTAAATTTGTTGAATCAAGGCATGCTTGATCTGTGCATTTACACCATTACTGCTGTCCATGGAGGGAGCTGAAGTGGGAGAACATTCTATGGCTCGTGCATCAAGGAAAATTATTTGCCACTAATATTATTGTGCACTGGAGATTTAGTTGTGATCTTGTGTGTGTGATGGATCTTTATGCAAATCAGAGTTTGTTGGAATCTGACAGGTAAACCTCATTTATTCTAGAGAGCACGGTTGCCACCTAGCAACAATTTACGGAATGGCAAGTGTCAAAAACCAAAGAGAAAGTGGCAACTACCTCCTACTTCAAACATGGATACATAGTCACTGATTTCTTATTGTAAACGGGCATCGTGAAGCTAGTAAAAATTAAATGAACATGTTTTTCATAAGGAGTCTAAATTATTTATAAGAGGTGTGTTAATATTTCACTCATAAACTTTCAACTCCGAAACTTTACAGTGTAAATGTATTTTTGAAAGTAAGTTTCAAGTTTCTCAAGGGCAATGGGAGCGTCTAATCTCTCTCTCTCTCTCTCTCTATATATATATATATATTTATATTTATATATATAGCTCAGCAATATCATCTCAAGCTCTGTAGGCTGTATTTGCAGACCCCTCCCCCATATGAGTGGAGATAGAGATTTAATTTTCTTGTATGAAATAGACATTTAAAGCCTTTTTGCATTTCAGGATCAGTTTTGACTTATTTCAGCCAAGTTATTTCTATACTTCCGAATTAAACATATTTTGTTCAAACTGCTACCAGGGAGCCTCACAGAGGGATCTCCCCATCCATTAATATAATTTCAGCATAATAAAACCCACTTAAAGCATGTTATTTAGGAATGCTATCAGATGTTAATTCAGCAGCAGTTGGAGTCAAAGCAACCCTATACACTGATCAGCCATAACATTATGACCTGCCTAATATTGTGTAGGCCCCGCTTTTCCCACCAAAACAGCCCTGACCCCTTGAGACTCCATTACACCTCTGAAGGTGTGCTGTGGAATCTGGCACCAAGACATTAGCAGCAGATCCTTTAAATCATGTAAGTTGTGAGGTGGGACCTCCATGGATGTATCCTGGTGCCATATGTTCTCCAGGTAAGCGAGGCACCCGGCCATCCACGTGATGTAAAAGAAAACGTGATTCATCAGACCAGGCCACCTTCCTCCATTGCTCCATGGTTCAGTTCTTATGCTCATGTGCCCATTGTTGGTGCTTTCGGCAGTGAACAGGGGTCAACATGGACACCCTGACTGTGGCTACGCAGCCCCATACACAACAAACCAATCTATCAGAACCAGCATTAACTTTTTCAGCAATTTGAGCTGCAGTAGCTCGTCTGTTGGATTTGACCAGCCTTTGCCATCCACATGCATCAATGAGCCTTGGCCTCGCCCATGATCCTGTAGCCGCTTCACTACTTTTCCTTCCTTGGACCATTTTTAACAGGAACCTGTATGTGGGGATTATTCTATTTGTGATATTGTTGAACATGACTAAATGATTCAGTGGGGCCTTGTGGAAAAAAAATCCTAATTAAAATTGCAACTTTTGACATATAATTCATATTAAATGACAGAATATAAAAAAAATGGTAGAAGGAGAAAGTCCTATCTGTTCTTGAAAGAAACAATATATAATTTTAGTGAGTATACTAAACATGGAAAAGAGGAGTCATTGTTGGAGAAAGATATGCCAAAAATGGCAAAAAAGCTGCGGTCACGGAGGGGATCACTAAAAAACAGAACTATCTACGCATGTATTTCAGGTCACTGCAGTGGACTGCCCAGTCACAGATGTTAATCTAACGAAGCATCTACATCATGAGAAGGAACATGACACAAGACCAGCATGCCTGCCAAATATTTTTGACCTCTCAAAGGGTAACACCCAACATTTTTCTGCCAGTAGGCATCGGATGAAATCTCATGGTTGACCCAATAAGTATTGTGTTGATCTCCATGAGGCTTCCGGGGCCAAGAGAACTAGATCTCAAATAACAAAGGATTATGGGAGGTTAAGTACATAATTAAGTATAAATCATAAAGTTTCTATTTATGTGATTTTTATTTTTTTGCAGCAAACATTACGATAATTTTCCAGACAGCCACAGACAATGGCAAATCCTAATCAAAAACTAGAGGGTCAGAAGCTTAGGTCATATAAGGAAATTTTACTTTACTGAACAGGTGGTAGATAAGTGGAGCAGCCCCCAGCAGATGTGATAGAGGCTAAAACAGTGAAGGAATTACGACAATGCATGGGATATGCATGAAGCTATCCTAAAATAAGACAGGACCAAGGACTAAGTAAGGTCTGAGTCTTTACATCTGGAAAAATCAGTGGACTAGATGGGCTGAATTGTTTTTATCTGCTGTCAGATTCTATGTAAAAAAGATAACTAAATTACTGGATACGATGCATCCATTTTTTATTTTGCTATGGTTCTGCAACTGAAGTTTTATATAAAGGGGCAGATATGAATGTTTTTGCTGGAAGCCTTAAAGCAGGATGTATTTTGAAAACACCATTTGAGATACAGATACTGTACAACTAGTCTGGGTGACATATTCTTGTCACATTATTTGGCTGGTGAGCAGATACATATCTGGCCAATGAGTATATATATATATATATATATATATATATATATATATATATATATCAAAAATACCTGCATAATGTGTTTATCAGTATAAATAGGTCATTGATGGGAAGGCATATAGTTCATGCCAGTTTGTAGTTACCATTTTTTCACCATAATTATCTGTACCTTGAAAACTATCACTTGCTAGTAACATAGTAATTAAGTTCATCAAGGTCAACCCTCTATCTACCCGTTCTGCTTTTGATCCAAAAGAAGGCAGAAAACAAAACCCAATTAAGTTTTTTTCAGATTTTGCTCTAAAATATTAATGTCCAGACCTTTTTTGGAGGTGTCCATTGTTTTCTCCAAAAATAATGTTATGCCAAATTTGTAAATGTTCCTTACTATTAATAAATTAAAAGAAATGAGCAACAGAAGACGAAGCAGTTCCTGAGGCCTTCATGGAGGATTAAACTGGTGTAGGAGAGCCAATGGATCCCACACCACTGGGAATTTCTCTGGAGAGCCAATGAACCTCACTGTCAACCCAACATAAAAGAATGTCCATTACTCACACTCCATTACTCAGTAACCCGTGAAAGAGATTCCTGGTCCATATAACTTTTGGCAAAAAGACCGGGTGCTAGAAAATGGGTATTTATACCTTGCCTAGCACTGTTGCAATTATGTACACCCGTATACAACCAGTAATCCACATCTCCTTGCAAGATGACCATCCATGTGTGCCAACAGATGACATAACAGAAAGTAGACACTGCAAACGATCTCAGCATGTGTAGCAGGATCAGTTCTCCTTCATAAAGGATCGGAACCTCACAAGGAGAAAAAAGGAGAATAAAGTGCATAATGCAGTCTGTATCTGTATCAGGAATAAGCATATATAGAAGACAGATGTATTGCACTCCCTCTTTCACCCAGACCTCTAATCCCAAATCCTTTAACCTGTCTTCGTATAGAGCATTTAGTTCTTCAACTTGGGATAAAATATCCTTATTGCTCTCCCGCAACGCATTTCACTTCTTGCAGGCTTCATCTGTTGTATGAAGTGTAAGCATATAACCCCCTTTGTCACTTCATAGTTGAATGTACGTTCGTCTACATGGGCACTTTATTGTATTCACTGGGTTTACCGACCCTTCTCTATTGCTTCAGACTCGGATAAATCCCTCAAATAATACAGTTATATAATTCCCATGTCACTATCCGGAGCGGGTACACCCCACCAGCACCCTCATGGACACCACTGGCCAGAGTATCCGTGCCCAAGTGCCCACAGGGCATTAAGTTACAAAAAGTATAAATATCATATTATGTTATAATAAATATACACAGCACATTATATCATAATATTATATAATAATATATCCAAAGTGCATTATTTTTGTAACATAATTTGCTTTAGATATACTATTATAACATCATCCAATATGTATATTTTTGGATCATAATATGCTGTGTATATTTACAATAACAAAATTGGCTGTTTTCATAATAAACATATAATTGTTTTGTTATATATTAATTTGTATGTCCTGTCTACCCATTGGACAGCGATATGGAATATGATGGCGCTATATAAACCATTAAATAATAATAATATATTATGCTAGGAATAACATGACTATATGATAAATGTACTTAATATATGTTAGAATTAATATACAGAAAAAATTATATAAAAATAAACACACACACCGCATTATGCGATAAAAAATATACGCGGGGCATTTTGTTATAATAAATATATACAGTACATTATGTTACAAAAAAAATATACTTATGGCATGATGTTACAATAAAAATAAACGTATCGCATTAAATATATAAGGAATACACACCGCACATTATAGCTATAAGCAGCGTGTTTTAATAGAATACCTATATAATAATAAATATATAGACTGCTGGCCGGGACATTGTGTAATGTGCGTGTTGACACACAGCTGCGTGACGTCAGTGCCGGGAGAAGCTGTATGGCAGCCCGCGGACTGCGTGTGCGTGTCACGCAGCCTAGCGATTGTGTGGAGCGCTGGATGTGTCACACTGAGCTGTCCTGTGGGCGGCTCCACCAGCTTCCTGTGCCGTGTTATGTGTGCTCTGCTCGGCCCCCGTGTGGTTGTGTCTTGTGTTGTTGTGCGGTGTGTCATGTCGTCTCCTCCTCTCCTCAACCCTCTGCTCGGGGTATCCCCGGGTCTCCTCCTCCCCCGGGACCAGCCGCCCCGAGCCTGGAGCCCCCGCGACAAGTGCAGCTACCTTGGCCTGTCCCACGGCAACCTGCGTGTCCACTACAAAGGTCAGCAGTGGGATCCGTGGCGGCGGCGGGGGAGGGGGTAGTGGGGTCCTTCAAGGGGAAGACAGAGGGAGGAGGTTGTTGTTATGTTTGTTAGAACAGACGGGAGGGGGTCGTTGGGGCAAGCCGGGTGGGGTGGCAGGCCTGGAGTGACAGGGTAGAATTCGGTCGGGGTGGGGGGGGGATGGTGCGCAGGCTGCTGAGGTGTCCGTCATTTTGTGTTGTTTTTCCCTTTTAAACCCTGTTAGTGATGGTTGTTGTGCTCCGTGCCTGGGCGGTTGGCTGGGCCGGATAACCTTACTGCTGCAGTGCAAGCACCTCCCAGCGCAGGGCTTCCCAGTATTTACATCCCTTTGTTGGGAATAACTCTACTGTGTCCCTGCTGGAGTTAGGGAGTCGCTCTGGCCCCCGACCCTCACCTTATATAGATGTCTTGTCTCTCGGGCTTGGTTTTTTTTTTTTACCCAGGGAGTCACCCCAGTCCTTCTTTGTCTACCTCCGTTGTAATATTGCCCTCATAGAGCGCCAGCGTTGTCTGAGGCGCAGTACACTGCACATCTCCGCTTACAAATAAATGGGGAACAGTACGTTTAGTCGCAGGGAGGAATGGGTTTGTAAAGCCATAGTCTGTAGGAATAGATACAAAAACAGGAGTTGGGCAACAAAATATCTTTTTGTGCTGGGGGGGGGTATGTAAAAATAACTGGATAAATGGAAAAATCAGACAAGGTATTTTTGGTTGAAATCTGCGCTAAAAAATGTGTTTTTGTTTAAAGAAGGTGCCTGAAAAATATACATTATACTCTTTATCACCCTAGGGTTGTTATTGTGGCAAAAAGGGGGAGGCCAGACTGGTTTGGGACCCCTGGGAATTATAAAATTTACCCTAGGCACCAACAAGGGGCTTATTGTTACTAGGCCTCACGCTGCTTTAAAGACAACTGGGAATTTCTTTTCATTCGTTCACCATCTTGTAAGAAAATAAATTGTATGCCAGGTTTGTGTGTTTCTGACATGATACTTTCTTAAACTACCATAATAACTTATCGAGTACCATAAGTTGTACTTTATGTAATAATGAGTATCGGTATCTCGGCCAACAAGGCCCCAAACTTTAATACAGTCTCTATTTAAATGTCTCTGTGGACAATAGGAAAATATGAGCCTCTTTTAGATGTGTAAGAAGAAGATGGTAGATGAATGGAACAGCCTTGTGGCAGAAGTGGCAGACGCTGATACAATGAGGGAATTTAAACCCGCATGGCATAAAGTTATCCTGAATCTAAGACAAGATCAGTACGAGTATCTTGGTTGGTTTGGTTTTCAGGACATCACTGCATCTGACGTCATTACAGGCTAAAAGGCAATGTTGTCGAAAACTAAACCATTTTTGTGGCACCTGGCTGTCCTAGTTTGATTTAAAATAACATTTTCAATAGAATGCCAGGATCTTAGGGCCTTCGCTATTTGTGGCACTAGCCGCCTTGCCTTGAAATATATATATCGGCTTACTATAAAAGGAACACTATATTACCAGAATGACTCTAGTTTTAATCCCTATGATGTCTGCTTCCAATGGCGATTTAAAAAATAAATAAATCTAAAAATATGTCCTCCAAAAATGGGTAGGGGTTAACTTTTCTGAATAGTCTCAGAATCATGCAAGCACAGTATTTTTTACGAAAGAAAAGAGACGATTCTGGACTCTTACAAAGTAGCTGTTGTTGCATAGAGCAGGGAACCTAAAATGGCTGCTTGATACCTTTTGGCAAAAAAGTGCAATTACGTAATAAATAAATAAATATATAGATGCCCAAATACCTTGTATAGATGCCCCTTCCACTAGAAATTACATTTAGAAAGTGCCCTCTCTTGGCCCCAATCCAAAGTTTTTCTCCTTTTATGAATGTGGGTTGTTTTACCCTGGGGATGTTCAACACAAATCAGTTTTTTTTTATTTATTGAAGAAATTCCAAGTAAAATTGCAAAAAAATGTGCTTGTTTTATTTTACATCTTTACTGGTTTTGTTTTGTTTACATATTCATAATAAATGGGAGACTATACAAAAAGTTATATCAACAGGAAGCCCTAGCTGTCCTTGAAAGAAAGAAAAAGAAAAAAACAAAAACATAATTTGTGTGGGTACACTAAACTCAAACAACCAACCAAAAAAAAAGGAATCACGATTCAACAAAGATATGTTAAACCTGGCAAAGCAAGCTCTGGTCATTTAGGGTTAAAACCCGTGATAATGAAGGGATTAAACATGGTTTTGAAGATAGAAGAATGCAGTATCTTCTTTAAAAGTGGAAATGTTATATATATATATGTATGTTCTTCATAGCGGGAGCCTCCATCTTGCATCACATATATTAACTCTTTCCTGCCATCATGATGTTTTGTTATGAAAATGATGGTTTGGGAAATCATGCTAAAGGTTATGGTTTACATTCCTGCGCACGCAGCTACGTGACAGCGCAGGTTATTGCCTTGTACCGAGGGCAGTCCGCAGGAACTAATAGTTCTTTAAAGTCACTAGTCTTGAATGTTTAAGTTAAGCAAAAGTGGCTGCATGTTAGTAAGTGATCTATTTTAAGATTAGCTGGCAAGATCACAGGTAAAATTGATCAACATGCAGTCCTTATGCCACGTGAGCCTGGGGCAAGCATTGTCCTCATGTCTGCCCACCCAACCCAATCCAATCATGCCTGAGTGTAAGTGACGTTGGAGGTCTGTGTAGCGGCAGCAGACACAAACCTCTCCACTAATGATTAGTCTTTCACATTCTGCATGCTGATGCGTACCTTTGTATGATGTCATATCCCGGTGCTCTGCAATAGCATGTGTCTCACAGGCCCAAAGAAAAGAAACATTAGTGGAGATTTGTGCTGGCTGCTGTTTAGAAGGTCCATTGAACAGCTGCTGTGGGCCCTCAAGGTAACCCTGGACACAGCGCAGCTGCCTCATTTTCTGTGTGTTAAAGAAGGCCCTCCACCATTGATGCAAAAACTTGTTGAAATGTGTATTTTACTGCCTTTGTACCATTGTACCAACGGTTTGTTGGCTTATACATATAGAAAAGGGTAATCATAGAAAGCATCTGTGTATCTTTTGGGGGGGGATATATATATAAATTGTGTGGGTGCACTCAAAATAAAAAGGGGGGCCATGATTGAACAAACACACAGCAAAAATGCTGAAAAAATCCATATCTTGGGTTACAATATACTTTAAGAAATGAAGAGGTTAAATGTGTACGCTGTCCTCGTATTTGTGATAATCGCTGTATAGAGGAACTGCACAACTGAACAATCTCCATCACGTACAGTCTACTAAAACAATTAGACAAGAATCCAGGAAGAATTTTATAAATTTAAGCATCTTGGAAATTGAATATTAAATGAAGATAATTACATAAGTGTTTGGTTTTCAGTGCTGGTTGCAGTTTCTTTAGAGCAGATCAGCCACATTTCCAAAATTATCCAATTTGAAGTTCAGTACATTAAATGCAGACAAATAATATGGTGGCAGATGCCTGATTAAAAAAAAAGAGGCATTCAGTGACACAAAGTCGACCATAGGAGGCACTGTGACAGCTCACAAGCGCCATTGAGAGAGATTTTGCCCATTAAAAAATAAACCCATTTCCAAGAGGGTCTCTCCAGCCCATCCTGAGAATACTGGGCCCTGGTCATTTTTTGTGTTTTTTCTTAATGCATATTGTACTTCAGGTATGAATTTATTGCTCCTGGTAAATGTCGAACAACATACCAATATATGTTCAACTACACCTCCTGATAGTGATACCACCCATGCCTAGCTTTGTCTGGTTGTTTAGGGGCTAAATGGCCACATAGGTGAGGTGCACTTTTTTCTTTCTCATTTTGACATCTGGTCAGTCTGCGTCAATGTCCTAATTGGGGCATCTTTTACCCTGGCCAGTTCAGTTTACCTCCTCAAACCATACATTTTTGACAGTAGACACCCCATGGGTATTTTGCTAGTTTTTTTTTTAACTCTGTGCCACTGGGATTTTTGGGAAGATACAGGGCTAATTTTAGCGCTTGCTTATAAAAATAAACTATGGACTTTTTTTTTTTTTACATTTTGTTGGAACTGGGTGGTTCCTCTGATGGTGACATAACTGGATAGTTATTTTTACATGTTACCACATTATTTTTAACTATTTTTATTATTAAAGCTGAGCTCCATTGACTTGCATTTTTTTGATTTGTAATGGGCACCACCATCTTGTGAGAGGCAAGCGCTCTCACAGTGGCGCCTGGGCCTGCTCTCCAGACTTAAAACAGCAAGGTCCTTAAGGAGTTAAACTAAATTAAGCAGGGTCCTCCTCACTTTTGTTTCTGTAAGACTTGAGTTGTCATGTGATACACTAATTATGTCCTGTTTACACATTGTGCAGTGCTGCAGGATATGATGGTGCTATATAATTCAATAAATAATAGTGCAATTTTTGTGCAGTTTTAATTAATCTAGTTAGATAAAAGCTGTTAAGACTAATCCACTTTAACAGAATAGTATGCAATTGTGATCCTTCATGAAGTAACTGTCCCCAACATACGCTGCTTTGTACTGTGTACAAATGTTTAGATCATTTAAAAATCTATTTTTATTTCTCAGTCTAAAAAAATGGACAGCATGTATAGGAATAAGTGGTAGATCATGTTCCGTTTAAAAATACGTTGTATGAAACAGTCTTAACAGACATAATTTATTAACAGCCTATGTCAGGGCTTGACAAATTTGTTGTGAATCTAGGCGCCAGGTAAAAAAGTTAGGAGCCAGGATTTTTTTTAAACAGTTGGTCAGGAGAGATCTGATCATCATCAGCCCACTTACTAAACTCACAGCGTTTGACCTGGAAGCACCTTGGACTTTCCGGTCAGTGCTGTTTTTTTTTTTTAAATTTTTTTTAAAAACTTTTTCGATGCTGATGTTCCATTGGAGCACAGCATTGACTGATATTTAGTCCCCCACAATTGTGGCATTGAAGGGGTTAACGCTGCACCGTCGCTCTCCGGGAGCGATCAGGCAGCAGGGGAGGGTTGGGGCTGGTCTCCACACATGTGGAGACCAAAGAACCCTCTCCCCTGTCCCTGAAGCTGCCTCTGGCAGCTGGGACGCAATTGCTGGTCTATAGACCAGCCATTGCAGGGAGGGGAGTCTCTGATGACTGGTGTAGGCTTCCATGCCTACAGGAATCATCAAAGGGCTTGTGGGGGCTCGTTTTTGCTGTTGTTGGTCTGCCTGGGCTTCCAGGCAGACCACCAGCAGCAGAGCCCCGTACAAAATGGGAATTAACCCCTAAATTCCGTGATCGCGGCATTGAAGGGGTTAATGCTGCACTGTCGCTCTCATGGAGCGATCAGGCAGCAGGGGGGGTGTTGTGTCACAAGGTGAAAAGTCCCTGCTGGGTTTAACTACTGAACCACAGAGACCTGGAAGTGACTGAATCATGATACAGTGACGTTTCATTAAAACCTGCCAATCCTAATAATTCAACCGAGGAGCTTCATTTTTCTTGTGTGCTATATGTGTCTACTTATTACAAAGTGTACAACATAGCGCATTGCCCCATAAGGATATCTGTAAAAATACAGGGACCTGGTAGGTAGAAACCAGTCGAAATAAAAGTGCATTACCTAAGGAGCATGAGAGTAGCTGAGATCAAGGGGGAGAGACCGATAGATAGCCAAGGGCTGCTTGTTCAAAAAGTGATGAATGTGTTAGGGGTGAGAACTAAGACTTTAAGGAAAGAGAATGGATACCATAGTGCACATTGGGGAGCCCACAGGACAGCTGTAGTAAGCTAAAGTTACATGTGCTGAGACTGCAAAGCAGTTTGTGGTTGCCCTTTTATTACGAAGTGGCCAGATAATATCTGTACCAGGACATTTTTTTAAAATCCCGCTCCCTCTGAATTTCTGACCATTACCGCCTGCAACGTGTGTCTGTTCCACTCCCGCCCGCAACATATGTGTCTGCTGCCGCAACATGTGTCCAATCCCGCCCGTTGCCACAACATATATGTCCAGTCCCGCGCGCTCCTGCAAAGGCTGCCTTTGCACTGCTCTCTTACAGCGTCCCTTCTCTTGTTCCGCTCAGGGGGGTCACGGGAAGTGACGTAAATTCATGTGACTCCGCTGGGTTCCTGGGCGGAACAAGAGAAGAGTTTGTGAGGGAGCAACGCGATGACAGCCTTGCGGGACTGCGCATGATTACTGGGGCCCGCAGGTACCGTGTCTGACCGCCAACTCCCGCCCACAACATCCGAGAAAGCGCCAGTGGCGTCGCTACAGGGGGGCAAGGGGGGGCAATTCCCCCCCTAGGTTAATCCTTGCCCCCCCTGTTGCCCCCCTGCCGAATTTTGAATAAAGTCGCAATGCGACTTTAAATCCCGTTTTTTTTGTTTTTTTTTTAAATTTATTTTTATTAATTGGAGGAGAGAGAGGGTGCAGCCCGTGTAAGATCGGCAGTCAAGGCAACCGATCTTACGCGGGCCGCACCTCGAGCCCTGCTACTTACCTTCTGCACTGCATAGAGGAAGCGGAAGCCAGCAGAGGGAGGCCGCGCCCCCTGCTGAAGTCTGTGAGCGGCATTGAGGAGCTGCAGTGCAGGTAAGGGGGTGTTTGAATGAGTGGGGAGGGTGTTTGAATGAGTTTGAATGAGTATGAGTGGAACCTAGGCATGATGGGAGTTTGAGTGCTGTTAGCAATCACAGTCCCATCATGCCTAGGTTCCAGCATTTACTGGTTGGATGTGTAAGTGCTGGAACCTAGGCATGATAGGAGTGTGATTGCTAACAGCAATCACAGTCCCATCAGGCCTAGGAGCAATCAGGCCTGTTAGCAATCACACTCCTATGATGCCAAGTCAGCCAGTACATGCTGAAACCTAGCTAGCTGCCCCCCAGCATGTACTGGCTGACTTGGCATGAAAGGAGTGTGATTGCTAACAGCAATCACAGTCCCATAATGCCTAGGTTCCAGCATTTACTGGTTGGATGTGTAAGTGCTGAAACCTAGGCATGATGGGAGTTTGATTGCTGTTAGCAATCACACTCCTATCATGCCAAGTCAGCCAGTACAAGCTGAAAACTAGCTAGCTGGCCCCTTGTGTATTGATGCTGCCAGCAGTATGGGGTCTGTACCAGCATGTAGTGGCTGACTTTGCATGATAGGAGTGTGATTGCTAACAGCAATCACAGTCCCATCATGCCTAGGTTCCAGCATTTACTGGTTGGATGTGTAAGTGCTGGAACCTAGGCATGATGGGACTTTGATTGCTGTTAGCAATCACACTCCTATCATGCCAAGTCAGCCAGTACAAGCTGAAACTTAGCTAGCTGCCCCCTTGTGTATTGATGCTGCCAGCAGTATGGGGTCTGTACCAGCATGTAGTGGCTGACTTTGCATGATAGGAGTGTGATTACTACAGCCACCCTGTACCAGCATGTACTGGCTGACCTGGCATGATAGGAGTGTGATTGCTAACAGGAATCACAGCAAGCACAGTCCCATCATGCCTAGGTACCAGCATTTACTGGTTGCCTGGGTATGATAAGAGTGTGATTGCTCTGTGGGCAGTGTGGACGCAACCTGTGATCTATGCCTGTAATTTAGGGGTTTTTAAATATACCTTTTAATGACGTGTTTTTATATGAATTCCAATTGATCTATACCTGCAAAGCTGGGTTTTTGCGTTATTCTGTAGAGCCGTATCTATATATTTCCATAAGTTATTTATGTGTACCTGCAAATACAGGGTTAATATGTCTTATTCAGCTGATTAATACCTGCAATGCTGTTTCCATGTATTTATTTGATCTATACCTGCAATGCTACGTTTCATATACTATTATTGTATACCTGCAAATACAGGATTTGTATGTCTGATTCTGTTTATTTGATCACAAGTGAATATCAGTTGATCTATACATGTAAAGCTTGGTTTGTGTGTTAATGTGTTGATCTATACCTGCTATCGGCAACTGGGGGTAATATTAATATATATGGGCAGCAGGGGCATCAATACACAAG
>VKOC01003776.1:0-45593 GCA_009364415.1 Spea multiplicata
CCCCCAAACCATTAATACTTTCCTGACGGAGTACGTCCCCCCCTCACCGGATCCATTAACACTTTCCTTTCCGAGTACACTCCGTCCCTCGCCTGATCCATTAACACTTTCCTGACAGAGTATGTTCCCCCCTTCACCTGATCCACCTGATCCATTAACACATTCCTTTCTGAGTATGCTCTGCCCGCACCTGATCCATTAACACTTTCCCATCAGATCCCACTCCCCACCTCATCCATTAATACTTTCCTGACGGAGTACATTCCCCCCTCACCTGATCCATTAACATTTTCTTTTCCGAGTACGCTCCCTCTTCACCTGATCCATTAACACTTTCCTGACAGAGTACGCCCCCCCTCACCTGATCCTTAACACTTTCCTGACAGATGCGCCCCTCACCTGATCCATTAACACTTTCCAGACTGAGTAAGCCCCTCACCTGATCCATTAACACTTTCCTGACAGAGTACGTTCCCCTCTCACCTGATCCACTGACACTTTCCTTTCCGAGTGCGCTCCGCCCCTCACCTGATTCATTAACACTTTCCCGTCGGAGTAGGATCCCGCTCCCCACCACATCCAGTAACTCTAACCTGCTGGAGGAAACTACTCCAGATAGAAGTAATTTCATCACAAAAAAATGGCGTGAAATCGATATATAATTCAGTTATCAATCAGACCCACACGGATGTTACAGAGACACTTTTTCCATCCGTGCCTTTGAATGTATGCCGTAGCACACAAACACACGCCCCAGGATAGGGTTTGTAAAGAAATCGCCATTCATACAGACATACAGAACACGGACGAACAAAAGTGGAATGTAAAATTACATCATGCCGTCCCGTTGACAAGACGTTGCCGTAAGGTGAACATATCAGCCATTTCTTTTTTCAGGACACACATACATTTCACAATTTGCTAGACACCGTATGTAAAGTCCTGCCCCCTGCAGTGTGCGGAATGTATAACGAGGTAACTGATTCCCATCTGGATGGTTATACATCCTACATACTGCAGGGGGCAGTAAAATGTAAAACTATGTGCCCTGGGAGACATGGCCTACCAGATTCACATATAAAAAGCACAATTTATATCAAAGGTTCATAGAGAATCCCAGTGACTTCGACATAATGCATTACCGTGTTTGCTATATATGAGATTTCTATAACATAGATACAGAGTCTGGATTCCAGGAGATACCGAAGGAAGGCAGAACTTCTTCACAGTTTACACCACATCCACGAAACGTCACAATCCTTTATCTTAAAGATTATATTAAATGTTTCTGCATATTGTCTCTATGATGCAACCGGCGGAACCAGCTCACTAAATAAAGATATTTAGATGAATGAATCTTCAGCCCAAAATGTTCCGTGACAACGCCTCTAAGGCAGGAAGAACGCAAAAATCATGTGATATGAACCATGAGATAAAGATCTGACAGGTACAAAGCGTATGATCAAAACATTCTAGAATATCGAATAAAGTGTTCTAGAATACCAGCCATTAGGTTAATTTTGTTGGGATATAAACCATATGAACAAAGGTATCAGGTACATGAACTATGAGATAAATATCATTGGGAGACAGGCCATTAGGCTCAAGATCTCAAGATAACAATTTGGAGGGATTCAAACCATGAAGCCAAGATCTGTATGAGACAAACCACGAGATAAGGTTCTGTAGAATGTGATCCATGAAGGACAGACAATCCCGGGCCAGCCATAAAGCAACCACGCAAATGTCTAATGGGAAGCTGGCCAGTGGGTGCTTCGTGAGAAATGTTACATGTGGCCTGGCGTATCCAGCCATTGGCCACACGCATGTCATTAGGTCCTAAAGTTTCCTCATTATCCCTTTACTATCCAGCACTGGGTATAGATCCGTGGAATTCCACTCATTGATAGGCATCTCATTGATGGTAATGATGTTGTAGAGAACCGTGAAGGTATGAGTGCTGACAGACTTGGATGTAGATCTTTGTTATATCTCATGTCCACTCAGACACCACTCTTGACTGAGTCCCTGGCCTGGATTATACTGAATAAAGTTAACATAATCTGGGAAGAGTTCCCAGAAGCCCAACGCAGCCGTCCACCTCTCAGTCTCTTCATCATGCACGTAATACGGCCAAGCTCCGGCTTGTGCAAGAGTTCCAGGAGGTCTATCTAGAACCCCTCACAAAACAGTCCCTGAATGTGGACAACAGAGGACCGTGCGCTGCAAGGTAAGAGGCTTTTCTTATTTTAGGAAATATCTCAACTCATGGAACCCCGTTATATAGTATAGTATAATCACACTTCATATATGAATAACTAGATAATAAAGCACAAGGGGACGGGATGATCATTTATTCCCCTTTCTTCCCACATGCTGCTTCTCACCAAAGGCTGAGCACTTCCATTTGAAACCAATGCAATGACCTATTGAGTTACTACTCACTTAGTTACCCAAGTCTGTCTTATTATAGAAATATAAAACTGTTCTACCATGGTGTGCAGAATTAGAGGATATTGGGATCTTAGTTTTATCTAGAAATAAAAAGATGTACTATCTTATGAGGACAGAAATAGCCGTTGGCCTATACTATAACCCTTTCTGGCATTCTAATGAGGGAATGTCCTTGTGTAATGTTAAACAAAAGATCGAAACAGGTGAGGCCGGCCTTGGAGAACCTCACAGGTTACAGCTTTGACGGTCCATCTGATTTTAGGAAACCTGATGTGTAGTTTACAACACATTAAACCCCTGACATAAATTCCCCTGATATCCTGCACGTAACTTACGAGTAAGCAGGGGTAACGCATACATGCAACATGGCAGAAAACACAAACACATAACTGAATGCTTTCTTTTACATTAGTGGCAATGCATTGCAGTTTTTAGTAGTTTGTGAATAGCATGCTACCTTTTGTCTCTCTCTCTCTCTCTCTCTATATATATATATATAAACAAATGGCGAACAATTAAAAATATATATATATATATATACACACACACACAAAACAGACATCAGTTTATCTATAGACTGACAGTGGCCAAAAGCAGCCAGACATTAAATGTAAAAACATATTTAGAAAAAACCCCAAAATGTATATAATTAGGTAGGCATAATATAATCCACTATTTAATTAATAATATAATAATAATATATTATTATTATCTTTTATTTATATAGCGCCAACAGTTTGCATAGCGCTTAATACAATACATAAATTCAAGGGGTCTGACAAGACAGAATTGACGAACTAAGACAAACCGATACATTTGGTGGAGAGAGCCCTGCTCGCAAGCTTACAATTATATTAATAATAATATAATAATATTGATAACTGGAAAGTGTTTTTTCTATTTTTTTTTTAAAGTTATTCAGCTTTAGATACGGGCAAATAAAAATATGGTATGCAACACAAATGGAGCTGCATATAGATTCTATACGCACACATTTTATTTATACCAGTTACTGAGAGCAGAAACATTGTTTTATTTGTATGTTGTCAAGTAGACAAAATAAAAAATATAAAACCACTTTCTCGGATCCCAAAATTACATTCTTTTTATATAGCCGTAGAATTATAAAATATATATTAAAATTATAAAATATATGAATTTTAAGCAAGGGTGATCAAGCAGTTTCAGAAAGAGGATAGATGAAGCAACTCACTGAACCAGCCAAGTGCTGTGCACAGCTCTCTGGCATACAGAGGGTTAAGAGTTGTCATGCGCCAGACCCCCCTCCTCTCCTCTTGTATCATGGTCTTACAAACCATATGGCGGGTCCTTTGCATGTAAAGATTTCAATTGCATTATGGCTTCATAATTTATTATTTTTTTTTTATTATTTTATAAAATGCGACAACAGATCAGGCTTTCTGCATAAATATTACATATACTATAAGGTAAAGAAATACTTTGTATTTAATCCTTAAAATGGAGTAATCTACAAAATTAAGGTCTATTCAACAAAAAAAAACATATTAAAATAACATTTTATTAGTTTCTTCACTTACAGTGTTGCAAACCAGGCTTTTAGAGAACAAAAACCCTGCCCTGTTTAAATACATATTTTCATTTTTGTATTGGGTTCCCCACCTCAAAAAACCTCACAGGGAGCTACATATCCGCATGACCAGTATGAAATCAATAAAAAACGGAAATGTATTATTATTTATTGATTTATATGGCGTCATCATACTCTGCGGTGCTGTACAACTGGAACTCAAAAGTCTTCATGTTTTGGGAATAGTACATTAAGCGATTAATTATTACATCTAATTATGTTCCTTATGTACCTTAAACACAGGCCAGATATGGTTTGTATTAAAATACAATAAAATGCTTAAAACTTAAAAAAAAAACAACAACAACAAAATAATAAAAATTGGTAAATGGATTGAGTAAATGTTTTGGGTGTTTAAGAATAAAATATATATAAATATATATACACACAAACACAGATATATATATATCTATATATAAAATAAAATATATATATACACCTATGTGTAGTGATAGATAGATGTAATATATGTATTTCCCTTTCTGCCTCCATCCAGAATGGGTATGTATGTATGTACACACACATTATCTATATATATATATATATATATATATATATATATATATATATAATTATACATATATATATAATTATACATGCATACCTGCTCACACAAAGTGACAGAAATACACAGATACAACACACATACAGACAACAGTAAAAGAAGGAGAACCGTCAGGCACTGCTCATCTGTCTCCCAAAATTTAAAATACTGAGAACTGCTCGTGATAATTAGCAAAGTAAGGGTTAATAAGCATATGCTGTATAAATTAGCAGATGCGTTAATGATTATGAATAGCAAATGATCTGGAGTAAGAGAACACAAAAAAATGTCAAAAAAGAAATGTACCTATATCTCGCCTTTTTTTTTTTATTAGTTCTGTATATAATTTTAGAGACTCTTTCTTAAAAATAGTGCATTATTGTTGGAAATGCTTCCAAGGCGACATCAAATTGTAATCTTTCATACGACATCCATCAAACCAAGCTGGAGATTTTGACAAACATTAAACACAGTAAGGAGGCAATTATGTATGCATGATTTAATCTGCAACTAATTAATATGCAAATTTATTCATATGTTAGTTACTAAATTAAAAATGCAAAGAAGCCCTTATGGTGATTCTCAAAATTTTGCACAAACAGAATATTTAAAATGTAAGAAAAATTAAATTCCCCTTTTTTCCCCCCCATCTACAAATCTTCAGTTTACTTTTAAGCATTTTAGAAACCTGTTGCATTAACAATTCTAAATTGTGCGTCTCAACCACACAGACAAAAAAGAAATCTGAAAATAAAGTTAATTAAATGATCAATCGCTGTAGAGTAGATTTTGGCGCATAAATTCCCCAAATTTAGTCGGTTTCACAATTATGCAAACTTCAAAAAGGGCGCTCAGATCGGCAATACCATGATAGGGTTAAATACCATATCGCTATCCACAGCTCTAGGTGGCAACTTAAAGAACTTCATTAACTCTTTTTAATTCCATAAAAACATGGAATTCAAGTCTTTTGCATCTGTCTGCTACGATGAGAAATTTAGACCAAACTCTCCCCGTTTACTAATGAACGTCTTTGTGGCTATCTCCGGTACTGACGGGGTTAATGCCAATTGCCGTTTTGATTACTATTGTGATTCATTTGTACAGATTATCTTTTGATTAATAATAATAATATAATAATAATAATATGCTAACATATAGAAGGTTGATAAAATTGAGTTGGTGATTTTTCTATAAATGTAATAAATCCCTTTTAGTGATTTTTTTTTTTTTTAAAATAAATGTTCTTTATTTCCACCCCAGCGATGGATTTATTAATAAAAAATTATAAATAAATACAAAATGATAAAGCAACAATTAGGATGGACGGATGGCAAGAAAAGATACATTTCACATAATGGATATAATAAAGACGGGTTAGGTAGAGATGGTATTAACCCTTTCAAGTGCACTGCTTCGGAATTCACCGTCAGAGGCAAGGCTTTCATGTGATTTCAGGGGTTCTGGGATTAGGGAACGAATCGACAGAAATGGGATAGATCTACTTTAAGGAACAAAGGGGAAGGTGGGAGGGTGAATGAGAATTCCAGATAGAAATAGAATTTTCCAGCAGTTCAGACCCATTCGGCCATCTATCCTGTCTATATTTCCTTCTGTAAAGACTCCGTACTTTCTGAATCAGGAGCCATATGCCTCTCACATGAATGTTTAAATTCCCTCACTGTATTAACCTCTACCGCTTGTACTGGGAGGCTATTCCACCTATCTACCATCCACTCAGTAAAGTAAAACCTCCTTATATTACATTTAAAGCACAGTATGCAGACAGGTAGGCATGATCAATATACTAAACATCCGTTACACAGATCGCACCCCCAGTCTTTATTCTTTCTTCAAAGTGTGTACGTCAGCCAAAGACACACACAGTTTCTTCTCATTTCAATGATTTCTGTTTTTTTTTGCTTCTTTTATAGTTTGTCTCCTAATGCCAAATACTTCCAAACAGGGGCAGTCAATAAAACCCAAAAGCACTTCACGTGGCAATAATATATAAATAAAAAAAGAATTTAGTCCAATGACTGGCTTTAATAAAAAGTGTTGGTTTTCTGTAACCCTTTCAGCACCAAGGATGCAATCAATGGCTTGTTTTCTGCTAAAGACTCGCTATAACGTAGTTCAACGGAATGAGTTTATTACATTTATCTATATAGCGCCAGCAGATTCTGTAGCGCCGTTACGGGGATAATATTTCACTTTTTAAAATGCCTAGAAAACATGTTACAGAAGGAGAATAGGACCCTGCTCTTGTGAGCTTACAATCTATTTCTTAATAACGACAATAGAAAAAAAAGTATAAATTGGTATAATTATTTACTGCAAAGAGTCTTTAAGTCATACATAGTACTTTGCGGCGGCGTAGTCTAAAGTGATACCCGACTTCAAAACAGAGGAACGTTCTATTTCAGATGGCGCGGCGCTTTAACACCATGGGCTATATGTACCAAAAAAGGGGTAGTTTGGGTCCTGGAGAAATGGTTTCCATGGTGACTGCTCAAAAAGAAATACTTTCTGATATACCCTCATATTAACCAGTGTTTTAACACACAATTGCAAATTTCAGTGCATAATATATTAAATATTTGAATATTATATATTTAATTTAATATATTAATGAGATTTTCGTCACCAAAAATTAACAATTTACATAAGTAGATTTTGTAGCAAACCAGTAATTTTCTGTGACATCAACACCGTTGGCACCATATGTAAAATTTAATAAAAGTGATCCAAACAAAGCAAGCATTTTAATTCTATTAAAGTACCGCGCTGTCTAATTTTTGCCCTTTTTCCCCCGTTTCAGGAAACACGTGCTCGGAGCAATCTGTTTCCTCATTCAAATTCTTTCCTGTCTGTTTAAAATATATAAAAAAAAAAAAAAACCTGCAACGCACGTTACCCTGACTAACCGAGGGGCGATCATAAATATCCCTAAACAGCATCGAACAGATATGAAAGACATCGACGCTCGCAGAATGCCAAAGCAGTGCGAAGGAATACGAAGATCTAACAGATGCTGCCGGGTCAAAAAAAGCAAAATGTGTGTTTCCTGGGAAAAAAAATCTCATCAATTCGATATATGAACTTCCAGGGGGGGGGTTTGGTTACCGAGAAAGAAACCATAGCGTATTTTGGTAAGAAGCACCGGCTCAGACCCAATTCTGTGGCTGACGTTAACCCATTTAGGCACAGGATTTAATCACGTGTTGTTCGCCCCCCCATAATAAGGAAGGGACAGCAGATGGGCCCTTTATAAAGAATGCATCCTGCCGGGCCGGCAGCAATTATTCTGTAGCCCTGCAGTATACAAGTTATAGAGATAGACAGACAGCCAGATAGATGACAGACAGACAGGAGTGCATTGCAATTAACCCCTCTGGTTTCATGCAGGTACAGGTCGTTATCTGGAAAGGTCTAATCGAGGTCATCGCACAACATATACATAAATCTTCTCTTTTTAAGGTTCCTTGATGGGTTTTATTCACTAAATAGGGCTCACCAGTTTCACTATACATTATGATGGGCCAGCCCCAGTGAGGAGCCCTGAATAATGCATTGGGATATCTGTGCGATCACTCATAGTGTATAAGGTATGAAGTATACATACATATACATACACAAACCTGCTGACATACAAATATACATTTTAATAATAGGCTATTAATTTAATCATAATCTTAAAGCATCCCGCTATAGTAACCCGAAAACACATATATTCTGAGTTTTAGAAAGTGCAGCCTTTTCTTGTTTTGAATTCATATAAAATAATGACATATTATAGAGATAAGATTGAATGGGAAGAGATCAATGTTCCCATAAAGACACATTTATATATACATATATACATATATATATATATATATAGACAGATTGTATGTATATAATATACCTATATATATATATATAAATATATATATATATGCTCATGGGGTTTACATAGCACTTGCGCACTAATAACATTTGGAACAGCTGGCGGCTGGAGGGATAGTTTAAGCTGTGTGGTTGGAGATGTGACGTGGGAACTGGGTTTTTTTAGCCACATTATGTGACTTTGTAACCTATTGCTAGCTATTTATATAACCGAGTAAGACATTCAATAAGGTGGAATGTATTTTCACTTATAACCCCATTTCTGCTGTTTTATACACATTATTGGGGTTTGGGGGCTTAAAACCCTGCGATACCCTCATACCGAGCAAACATTCCAAGCTATTAGAAACGAGGGGCATTGGGGGGAAGGAAAAAAAGGGAGCCCCTCATTCCAAAGACAGACATATATGCTCAGCGGATCAGGAGCAAGTAACCTATGGGCACTCCCCTAAAAATGACATGACCGGGTAACACACCATAGGGTATTTGGAATATAATCTGGGGTTAGTATTTAAATATCAAAAAATAATCCAAAAAGCATATATTTACCCACTAACAAATTTAACGTTCTGTATACAGGGACAGAGATGTCAATCAGGGACGTTACATAGAATGAATATCACTAAGAAGGATCATTAAACAATATTTCTATAATATTTATAGAAAAACACATTATTAAAGACACGGTCGGTTACAATATGAACGATGAGTCACGTCCGTCTTGAATCGCTCGCTAAAATATAACCAACAAAAAAATGCAAAAAAATAAAAATAAAAATGAAATACCTAATGAAATAGCTATTGGCACATTTCTTCATAACGGCGAATAGATTTTTCAGCACGAAAACCCTCGTTATCGTTAAGCCACTGTTAGTGTTGGCATGTTTACAGGCATTCCATTATATCAATTAAAGTGTTAGTGCATTACGCATTAAAGGAATATAACCACAAATTTGCTGTCTTCATAATATATGGCCATAAATACCATTACTAGCCCGAACGATTGGAAAGCCTGTCGATTCGCAGTTAGGTAGGGACTCAAATGTCTATTCGTTTTTCTGAATCTGCCAGCATTTTAACTATTCAGAAACGTTTCATTTTTCGATGGTAGCGTGGCCGGTCCACGTGAGAAATGCATTCAAGCAAGTCATTCCAGCAGACAGGGCTTGTTTTATTTATTATTTATATTATAATATTATATATATATTTTTTTTATATATATACACACATACATACATATATATATATTTTCCAGATTTTACTGCTCTATGAAAATAACAATTGCTTGAAATATTCTGAGATTCTAGAGGAGGGACAACTAAGTAGAAGACACTTGGGTTCCAAAAAGCTACTGTATCAAGAGGGAATGTATGTCAGTTTATGGGTTTAGGGTACAATATGCATGTTATAAAATATGACGTTAGGTTCTAACCTACTTTTTAGTGCAGTAACCTCTTAAGTCAAACCAAACAACAAAAGTTTGGTTACACACGTACATCCTTAGAGTCCTTTCCATAAGGACAACATGATAACATGAGCTGGGACCTTTACATTGACCCATAAAAAAAAGAGTAAAAGACAGAGAAACTGTCTTTATGTATGGGTCTAATTTGGTTTTCCGAGCCAGGAAATCTAGTCTAGAGCTATTTAAGGCATATACTTCTGCATAAATAGCCAAATTAAGTATCTAATCAAGAGAATGTACACACTGTTAAAAATGTTACACTGTAAACAGTTTATAATTCACTTTTTCTCCTCTACTTCCAAAACCAACAGCCCAAACCTGCACTGTGATTAAAAAATGAAGGTCCATTACGGTACAGGCCGATGAAGAACACACCAAAAAAAAGGAAAAAATACACAATTTAAGGTATTACACCCAAATATTGCATAGTAACATATGATAGTAAAAAGCCAAGGACTGGTTCCTTGTTTCCAAATTTCCATTATTAGATATATGGTAGGGGGGTCCTACAGATTAGGAAACATTACTTGCTAAAAAAATAGAATGTAGCTGCGCAATAGTTATTATTTTTATAATTTGAGGGTGATGGCAAAAGCACTTTGGTATCGAATAGACAACGATATTGCGAGTTCGGCAAAAGTTAGAATTGTGAAAGAGTACTTTGCGTTCTATTGCAGTACCCTTAATGCACCTGTAGAGGGCGAGGGTGTTCAAGCAGAACAGACAAAGATTATTTAAATCCACACCTGCTGGGACTTTTTCCCCACGATTTGAATTATTACACATCAATATATATATATATATATATATATAATATATATATATATATATATTTTTTTTTATTATTTTTTCTCTCTATATATATATATATATATATATATATAGAAAAAGTCAGAAAAAAATAGTTTTACAAATGTCCTCACTGGTCAAATCAAGCCGAGCTCTAATTAGCTTTACAACGTATACACAGCTAAATGTATTCATCATACAAATATACAGGGCATATGGTAAGGTGGTTTAAGAAGCAGAGATAATTATAGTGTGGGGGGGGGGTCGCAGTCATTTTTGCACCTTCAGAATAAGAGGAATGCGAGCTATCAAAATGAGATATTAAAACAATCTGTTCCTATGCAGCGAAGGGGTTAAAGGCAAACAGCACATATGGAACAACAATTTAAATTTTAATTCTATTGTCACAATTCACATTCAGATACAACTGACAGCTGAATAATAATACTAATAATAATAATAATAATTTTCTCCCCTTAACCTGAAGCCTTGACATGTTAAACAAACAAGTATTTTTCATCATCAATGAATTACTTTACTACTTAAACCATTGAGCGGATAAGCACTTAATGCAAAGAATAATCCACAAACACTCAGGACCTTATATCCGCAAAGAGCTGATTTCTACTTTTGTGGATTAACCCTCTTGGTAACTCCATTTATCCTATATATATATACATATATATATATACACACACACACATATATATACACACATATACACACACACATTTATATATATATATAGCTGGGGATCAGAGAAGTTGAACCCACCAACACATCTGCATGCCAAAGAAAAGAAGATGTCATGGAAGCATGCGGCTCATCGTATGTATTATGATATGATGGCTGGAGTGTCCCTTTAATAGCAGAACGACTGGATGGCAGGGGTGTCGGGTGTTGGGTGTTGTTTTATATTGGTGTTTGAGTAGCCACAAACTCATCACTTTAAACAGATATTAGAACTCTGCAGAAGTTACTGTCATCTTTCAGGAGTGTTTTCATTGACATGATCACTTCAATGAACCTTGAAAGCAAGGTAGCAAGTGAGGGACCGGATTTAACTCAAGCAGCAGCCCCAAAGTCAATCAGGCTACGGATGCCACGCTAGGTCAGGCTGTTTGAGGGGTATCAGAAACTTCATTCCAGATTCAGATTTTACTCAACCTGCTCAAATTCATGAAATAACGTCAACCAGACATTTCCAATAATGAGGGTTTTTTCTTTTACAGAAGGAAGCATTAAGTGGCACTTGACCTAACTCAAAAGAAGGCCTCCTCCCCACCCCAAGGTACAGATTAATGAAACACAAGCGCTCACCAAAAGTACAGCCACAATGTTCTAACAAAATGTCGCCAAGATACAGCCTCCTAAGAAACAGGTGGACAATATTGGAGAACTTTTGGAATATTGGAAAACTTCAATGTTTTAATTTATAATATTTCATGTCTGGCCGTATCAGCTTTTGGAACGTCAGGGTCTCTTCTCTCTCCCATCTGAGGAGAGCGCCAAGATTATGTAAAACTTTACATAAAAAAAGGTATCAACTTCAATGAAAGACTCCACAATGACAGTAACGATCTGTGACATTCAGCCAATAGGAAACTCTGCACAAGTTTCCAATTTCAAAGATGGATGAACGCGCCATTGGCCAACTTGGATCTCTCTCATCGCCAGCTACAGAGTATCAAGAGACAAAACACAACAGGGGTTACGAATAAAAAGTAGTCTTGGCAGTGAGGTGGTTGAGCCCTGAAAGATGGCGCATCGCTGTAGCAACACATCCAACGGTCCAATGAGCAGCACTTGTGATGAAATCCCTGTCTCGATTAAGTCAATGCGTCCTTTACACAGAAACACAGAATTTGAAGGCAGATAAGAACCATTTGGCCCATCCAGTCCATTTCTTGGTTCTTGGTCTCGTCCGATCCAGGAGCTATATGTCTATCCCAACCACGGTGCATACGCCATTGAGGCCTTCCTATCAATATTGTAAATATTTTATTTATTGAACATAACTATTAAAAGGAGTACATCATTGGCTTTAATATAAGAAAACTTTGGAGCCTCAATGTTGTTATAGTTAATCGTTAAATGCTAATATTTTCTATATAGCACTTTGAAGATGTCTTTCAAAATCTGGATGTTGAACATGATGGACATTTTTTCTGTTATGTTTCCCGTGAGAAAGAAAAAAGAAAAAAAAAAATAATGACAACATTTACCCGTCTGGTGCAATTACTGTGTCTCCGCATCCCCCGCTAATGTTATGTGTATTCGGAGAGGGGCGTTACGAATCCCACAGTAATGGGAATGTCCTTAGTATGGGCAGTGCACCTGCTCCCCCGCCCTCCATTCCTTTTTAGTATGACCCGATCAAGCAGGCGGGAACTTCCTGTAATGCACCTTTCACATATAGGGAACACAGCCAATTTCCCAGCCGTGCCATTAGCATTATTATGGGGAAGATCTGTGTCTATGTATATATAATATATATATACACACATATTTTTTTAATTATTCTTTTTTTTTTAATATTATTTTCATTTATTTTATTCATGTTTTTCTGATTTTATTTGTTATTTTTAATAATATTATTAAAAATAATATTTATATATATATATATATATATAAAAAAAATCATTATTTCCTAAGCAGGAGTGTTGGGTGTCTATCTACTCAATAGCCCCCACTCAATGCGCTGGGGCTCTATTCCATGCATTAACAACAACTTATAGGAAAAAGAAAAAAAGTAACCCTTTAATATTCCTCAATTGTAATTTTCCAGTGTGGCCGCCATGTCCAAACACCAAAGGGAAACCAAACGTTTTTATACTTTGGAAAATACTTTTTTTTTAATTATTAATATTTTTTAATTTTAGATGTACATTGTTTTAAATTTATATAATAAATATATATATATATATATATATATATATACCGGTATATAGAGAAGTCAGACAAATCAATATACATCTATCTACTCATCTATACGAACAAAGCCTATGCAATAAACATCCAATAAACGATGGAAATCGGGTCCTTCGCTATAGAACGGAACTGTCTTTTTTAAAGTGTAGCTGTTATCTGTTCATTAGAAAAAATGTATTGTACATACGAGTTGCTGTTATGTACAAGCTGTTAACCTATAGTGTTGCAAACAGAAGTCACATAATGTGATAGCGATTCCAAAAGGCGGTATTGAGAGCAGGAAAGTGATACGCAACCAAGCTTATAATTAAAAATGTCACATTTGCTTCACCGCTTTAGGTGCGTGGAAAATACACATACAGCACTTTTTCACCTTGCAACAGCTAATGAGACTTTCTCAAATGATTGTTTCTCTAGAAATTCGGAGGGAGAAAAGAAAAATAAGCCGTCTGCGCGCAATGCAGCTTTGGGCAAAAACTCCTACGTCGTGTAGCGTGTCTTGGGAAAAGTTTAAACATTGCAGACAGTTGTTCCTGATCAGCGGCAGAGCTCTGCTCCTAATCGCGTCTCGGTGCTAGATGGTGCTCCTTGCTTCCACGTGCGTGTAAACCTAAGAGCAGACGCTACGTTAAAAGTAGAGGGTATCGTTATAATTATTTATATGGCGCCCATAATTCCCGCAGCGCTTCTTACAGTCCGTACATTCAAGGGGTCTGACAAACTGAAGCATTAGGCAAAGAGGGCCCTGCTCGCAAGAGCTCGCAATCTATGACTTTTATACACTTCTTAGGGACTCTTTTCAATTTGAGAATGTAACATTTACAGACAGATGTATTTTAAACAGATATATAGAGCGTTCAATATAAACGGTTCCAAAAATTCCTTTCTAGACTCTTAGATCGGCCAAGTAATATTTTATGACGATATAATAGACATTGGCAGGATTTCACTTTTTAATGTAAAGCAGTAAGTATTACCTTTGAGGTGTAAATATTGCATATATATATATATAGGGCAAAAATGTCTAAAATATATATATATATTAAGCTCCACCTAATGTATCGGTTTGTATTAGTCTGTCAATTCTCGTCTTGTCAGACCCCTTGAATATATGTATTGTGTTACACGCTGCGTAAATTGTTGGCGCTATATCAATAAAAGATAATAATGATAATTTTATATATACATTTATATATATATATATATACACACACAAGTCTAATATATATATATAGATAAGGACACTCATAATATATATACATACATACACACACTCACAACCACCCATTGTACAGCGCTGCAGCATATGATGGTACTTTATAAAATAATACATATATATATATTTACATATGTATTTAGGTAACTGTGTATTTTGTCCTAATCCTAGTGATCTCACTCCTTTTTAAGAAGCTCTGAGACATCGCAGGTTTCCTAACGCTTGTTCCCAAGAGGAGGCATTTTTGAAATTCTGGCATAACATTTCCATGACTTAATGCTCACATTCAGAAAGGAACGCATTCAGAGCCGGATTATTTTTGGGGGATCTTTAAAACGGGATGACATAAATGTATGTTTTTCCACTTATCGCTCGGCAGATTCCGTGGGAAACAAACCGCGGAGTTTCCTTAATAAGATAACATTTATGAATGACCTGCCCTGCCAAATAACGGGTCGCAAATGGTCTATAGATTCCGTCGGGAGGCAATCGTGCCCCACTCGCTCAATGGAGCCTTCTAGATTTCACATCCGCACACAATATAATTAAAATAATTTGAGTTGCAGTAAAAATAAAAAATAATCCACGGGAGTCATCCAAGGTTTTGTTTGATGGGAATTAAATAGAAAGATATTGTAAAAAGGAAGCAAAAGAGCCTCTGGCACAATACAAAGTCCCATCAGTTATGATAAAAAGGCTTGGTAAATAATCATTAGCGCCTATTAAGGTTCTCCTTTCACTGACTTTTGGGGAAAGCACATGGGGCAGAATTAAACAAAACAGCCATTTAGAAACAGGAGACCTGTAGACACGGTGCTGGCTTTGTGATTAGGTCATATTTACTTAAACGGAGAGGATTAGACGGCTCATAAAATGAGATTAATATAAATATATATATATATATATATATATATATATGTTACAGGGAACACAACCAAATGCAGTGGATTAAAAAAAAAAGTCAATAGCGGCTCTGTTTCCATGGGTCTTTGCAGAAATGTAAGGTTTACACCAAAAAATGCAACAAATGTTAAAATTAATTGGGAATACATACTAGTTAAAGGTTTGTTCTAACTGGGTCAGCAAAAGAATGTTGAGCCTCTCGGCACACACACGGTTAACTGGTAACAAGGTGAGATATTATTCCATTGAGATTAGGAAGCTTAAGACCATTTCCAAATTTTTTTACCAAAAAAAATTTTTCTTCTGAAAATCTAGTAAAAAAAAAACAAAAAAAAAAACCCCCAAAAAACCAGCCATAATATTCTTAAATCATAAAGGACAGATTGTCATGATTTTCATAAACCTGACGATAATAACCTAACTGGAACCCAACGTTTAATGCAAAATTAATGCTCAGGTTTATCCTATCCCTTAACAAAAGTACATAACATGTCCCGTAGCATACCAGCCTCTTATATGACCTACCGCACGATGATAGCAAACCTTTATATATATATATATATATATATATATATATATCTCTCTCTCTATATATATATATATATATATATATATATACACACACATATACAAACACATGTACATACACACACACCTGTCCATATGCACATATTTAAACACACACACACTTATTTATTTACATTAAAGATGTGTAGGCACGTGTCCACAGCAGATAATTCCGCGTTCAGAATTCTTGAGATTCTACATATTTGACATTATAAGGGAAAAACACGACAAGGCTGGAACTAGCAGAGACCGTCAGTTTCCTTCTGTAACCAAAAGAAAACATCACGGCCACCGCCGGCTCCGGGAGATACAGCTGTGGGGTTTTTTTTTTTACTGCCTGACACCTGGATCTCAGACGCGGCTTCCGATGCACTCGCAGGCTACAGCCCTCGCTCACACAACCCGCTCCCAAATTGAGACGTTCATTCGCCGGCCTATGTAAATTTCTGAGTAAATCCGCCGCGCAAATCTCTTTTGAACATGCAAATCCATAAATCATCATTACGCCGACAAAGAAGCGAAGCAACTCATGAAACGAAGACTCGTCTCATCCAGAAGGTTGGCTCAGGTACGGCGCTCTGAACCTTGGGCTCCTGTCCAAAGCTTTAGAGAATCTTCCCCCTGCTTGAGATTAGCGCGAGCGCAGATTCCTGCGTGTTTTGTAATTAATCAATTGAGCGTTTGGTCAAGAGAGAGAGGGAAAAAAAAAACCCCAAAACGGGATTTTTCTTTTCTTTTGGGCTCGTCTCTGCGTT
The DNA here is from genome assembly GCA_009364415.1 of Spea multiplicata. NCBI lineage: Eukaryota > Metazoa > Chordata > Amphibia > Anura > Pelobatidae > Spea > Spea multiplicata. The sequence goes on from VKOC01003776.1 coordinate 17,122, forward strand.
TCCACCTCTTGCGTTAATTAGGTAGGCTCGGCAAATCAGCTAATGAGTGTTGTTTGCGGTGACCGGAGCGAGGTTAGAATGACCGGGGGTAACTGTAACAAGTGGAAGAAAAGTCTGGCCCCCAAGTGTGTAAAAGCTCCCGCGGTGCCCTTTACCCAAAAGGTTAACCATTTGAAAGAAATCACTTTTTTTTTAGCCCTTTTTTCATCTAACTGCCTCCCACAGCTTAACACCAACAGCATCGATATACTGGAAAGATTAAAAGGGCCGAACAACCAACTGCGGGACGCACATAATTACCAGAAAACATACATTTCTCTCGCCCCCTCCTTAAGGGAAAATATTATGGAAAGCTGATGAGAAGAAAAGAAAAAAAGAAAAAGAAAAAACCTATATATATAATTTATATATATATTATACATTATATACATATATTATATTATTGAAAGGATAAGGGTTAGCTGATATTTTTTAAATGCCCCATTGATTAGACACATGACAACCAAGTAGTGACATCTAAAAGTGGTTCTACATGTGGATGACATCATAGCTTATATTCATATTCCGGCGAGGTAGAACATCTGAGATGAAAGGTACCGCCCCCTCTTGGTCACATGGTACATCACGCAAGTTACAAAGCGGCAGCATCAGCAATGGCACAGGTCGCCTGCGGTCGGCACGCAAAGCGCCTGAGAGTCAGAAGTAAAGGCACCCGTTTTACTTACTGAGGAAGGCAATCCGGGGGGGACTTTTCGAACTTTCTTTGCTTGCACCTCTATTTAAAAAAAAAAAAAGTATTATTACATCTATAAATTGGAAATTATTATTAACAAGCACAGAAAATGCTTTTATATAACTATGAAAATTAAAATAAGCCCACACTTGTTAAAATAGGAGTGGTTTTATATATAAAACATATTTTTTCACACAATTAAAAATAGATATTATTTACACAGACACGTTAAATATATGGACGCCGTATAACATTCTCTTTCCTATATAGTGTATATATCGAACTTTCTGTGACGTTCCTATATTGAGGTATCGAGGACTAGAAAGAGTGGTGGGGGGGGCCCTCAGGGGTACAGAGAGTAGGGGTAGACTCACCCATGGGGCTGCTGTGGAAGGGTCTCCTTCGAGGGTTATTGCTAGAATACGGGTAGTACTGAGAGCCAGGTTTGGTGGGCGATAACGCCCCAGAATTCCCAATGTCCATGTCACCTCCCAGAAGGCTTTGCTACAATAAAACACAAGGCATATCATATAATACGGTATACACATGTATGTCTGAGTGTACAGAAACGCCTATATTTGTTTTAAAAACATATAAAAAGCCATTAAGATAAGAAAAATGTATTTAAACAATACAGTAATTATATATATTTAAACAGTTTTGGGGATATTACTGTAAATGTTGCCATAAATTTTTTTTTGCCAGTTTTAAAATTATTTTAAAAAATACAGCGGGGAAAAAAGGTATTTCATTTTTTTTTTTTTAATTTATTTATATAGCACCAGCATATCCCGTAGCACTGCAGCATCTTTAGCAGATTTGGTCAGTATTTTTGTGTGTGTGCTAATATAAATATATAAATAATATATTTTAAAAAAAAATAAAAGTCTGCGGAAAAACTATTTAAAAACAATGGTACTAAGCTGTGCCTCAAACCATACAAGGGTTATTATTAAACCACAAAAATACAATATATACCGTTGTCAAATAAGCTGATTTTTTTTTAAAATCCAGGCAGCAGATGAAATCTAAATAAAAATGACACAATGGGGGGGGGGGGGAACAGTAAAAAAAATATATTTATAAAAAAAATGAAAAAATATCCTACGCGGGCTAAAGGTCGTCATAACTTTTTAACATTATCACATTAAAAAGTTAAATGGCTAATTGTAGCAGTTCGCTGTATTGGCTGCAATCTGTAGACTCCATTGAAGCTCACCCCTTCTACCCACAGCGTAACGTCTGCCAGCTACTCCTATCATTCAATGCCCCGGTCTTTTAATTGTCCTCGGGTATAATAAAGCAGGTGCAGATTAACGCAATTTATATTAAGAACACATTTATCATTTAAAAAAAAAAAAAAGGAAAAATTGAAAATTAAGTACCCCCCAAAATATCTAACTTTATCTTTTACTTGTAATCAACTTTTACCGAGTGAACTAATTACTGTACTTGATAAAGTACAGAATGTGTTTTCCCTAATCTAAATTCTAATCACCATGTCACTCACAACAGACTTAGTAATGCTTCACTAACGCACTATTCACATGCAAAATCCACTAAATAGGCCAATTATGACTTCGCTCCTGCTCCCCGGTTAACCCGCTGAGAGCTGAAACCTTTCACGAGGCGCTCGCCCGCTAAAACAAAGAGCCCTTGTGTTAAATGAAGTCAGTCCTTTGGATTCCTAAACAGCTCAACAAAGTGGCAAGTCTTCTGCTCGAAGCAGTCGGTCAAATATGGCTCGCGAGCCGGGAAACCGGGAGCGAAAACGACCCTCTCCAAACGCTGCCTGGTAACTTTACAGAACGGGCAAACACATCACGGCGCTAGGCTCTCGCAAAGTACCGTAGACGGATGAAGTTATGGGAGTCGTTACAAAATTACAAAGTGCATACTGTATAGTTCTGCGTATATAAGGTATATATATATATATACACACACACACACACACTTACAGCACATAAACTATTAAAAATATAGGTTTTAGAAGGCCAGTTATAAATGAATTATGTTCCGAGTAATATAGAAACATTGATTGTGATGGCAGAAGACCGTTAGACCATCCAGTCTGTCGTATAGAAATACTTTCTTTATTATAGTTATATTATTCTTATTATTATAAATAATTTTTATATTAGGGACATCATAAGCTTACTGTTTTTTCCTGTACCACTTCCAATAGCCATTCCACATATCTACTACATTTCCTGTAAAGTATCATTTCTCACGTTACCCCTCATCCTTCAACTAATTTCAAGTCACGCTCTCTAGTTCTTGTCCTCCTCTTTATAAAGGCGATATAGTTAAAGGTTTATAGTATAGTAAGTATGTAAGGTTACTAACCCTTATATATGTTTATTTTGATATTTAGGTTTTTGGGGTTTTTTTTGTACATTTAAAGTATTTCGGAAGCCGGAGATTCTTATGGGAAGGGCAGCCCAATGAGTGCACTGTACTTCTCGATATTGGGATCCACTACGGATATACTATTAGAATGTCGCATGTATTTTTTGTGACATTATTAGGGCTTTACCTGACTCGGTGCCCAATTGCTAGTTGGTTAGCGGCACATGACAAACTACGTCTGATGTATAAACTCACAGAAAGGAACCAAACACATCCGTTATACCGAATTTTACATGAGTAACATGTTTGTAAAAAAAAAACAACAACCCACTTTTCATTGTTGACGGAATGAGTTTGATACCAGGAACGTATTGTGATAAGAATGCCATCATTCATCCACGCAGCACATGACTGTACACCGGCAGTACTGCATGGTAACACCAGGGGGCGAAATCTCACAGCCTGGATTTAACAGGACAATGAAACATCCCAGATGTGCTCTGCAAGGACCGCTTGGGGATTTCCAACCAGGATCCACTTTTTAATATTAAAAACCTTTTCTTTGCTCATGACGCCTTAGGCAACAAATCAGTAACAGGGAAATTCCTAGCAAAATCACCACTTGAGATTTAAGATCAAAATGGACTCTTGTGAGAGATCTTGTGATCTTCTACGTCGGTCCAGTAAAAGGTATCACCTGCGAATGAAGACTCCATCGTCTCTTGGACCAATACGGCCGTATCCATTTCCATTACAAAATCTTGTGCTCGCCTCAATATTTTATATCATCCTATGATAAGGAGCAAACACAGTGGGGTTTTTTTTGGGTGGTTTAACATAGATTAGGTACTATCGGGCCTTTATTACAAGTATTCTTAATAATAACGATGACATCTATAAATCAGTGTCTCCCACCAAAAGGGTTAATGGGCTAGTCATGACCCTCCAGTCCATTTGCAGAGTGTTACTATGTGAAAGACTCCGCCGGACAGCTTGGCGCTTACTCTTTAGCTGATTAATTTTAGGCTAGTGCGCCATTGGCACAGACTGGGTCACTACTCAACAAAGCCACCAAGGCGAGTGTGAGTGTGCGTGCCCCGTAGTCCTGTCTGCCAGAGGATAGGATGCAGGAGCTGGGAAAGCGAGCAGGCATTTCTATACAAAGTATAGATCGGTCAAAAAAATAGGGCACGGGCTTTAATAGGTTAACCAGTCCTGTTATTGTAAGGATGCTGCGATGCACTTTACCCCGAGACGAGAATGAACACAAACAGAACTGGCTTTTGGGCCGCGCTTCCCTTTGTCTACAACCGGTGCCAAGTATCGTAGACACCATCGACATGTTAACTAAGTCAGCATCTACCGGAGCGGGGGAATCGGCTCACTCGGCACAGATTGAGGACGTCCTCCGTCATCTGAAATATAAAGGTGGCAACAAAAATCACAGATTGATTTCCTGGTACTCAAGGAGTGCGCTGCTAGGTGCGACACCGCATTACGGCAAGGCGGTATCGGCGTAAGTAACACCGAAAAGCTGCCGAAGTTGGCTGTTCGCTACCAAGCTGTAGTATTAACACTGTCAGTGCCAGCGTAACGAGCAGCTGCTGCACTTCACACACATTGTGTTACGGGAGAAATCCAAGAATACAGAAGCCGTTTCTCACAACAATGAGCACTACTGCGAGTGAAATACCGACGAATGCAAAAAGAAACAGATACGGTGTCAGGAGCGAAGATCGAAGTCTTGCAAGATTACAACAGACAATATACACTACCATTAAAAGGCTTGGGGTCACTTTCCTAATTTTTTTTTTTTGGGGGGGGGCAAAACTTGTCTATTAAAATAACATTAAATGGATGAGAAATCCAGCGCAGACGGGGTTAATACTGTAAATGACTATTGTAGCTGGAAACGGCTTATTTTTAATGTAATCTCTTCATAGACGTACAGAGGCCCTTTATCACTCCCATCACTCTGTGTCCCAAATGGCCCTTTATCACTCCCATCACTCCTGTGCTCCAACGGCCCTTTATCACTCCATCACTCTGTGTTCCAATGCCCTTTATCACTCCCATCACTCCTGTGTTCCCATGTCCCTTTATCACTCCCATCACTCCTGTGTTCCAATTGCCCGTTGTGTTCCCTGATCCAAGTTCAAAAGGCTAATTGATTGTTAGAAACAGTTTTGTAATTATTTTACAGCGAGAAATTTCCTTGTTTCCATAAAAACGGCTAAGTGACCCCAAACCTCTGCATGATTATTCTGTTACGTTGCCGAGTGTTGTTTAGTATATCAGGCCCCCCTTTGTAAAGGATCAGGGTAGAGGGAGAATTTTAGGACCGGAAACTGATTAGTTCAAGCTGGCTGTGCCACAGGCTGCTGCTGATCTCAGCTTCCACCCAGGTAACATTTCAACTGGTTGAGAAGTTAAATCTAAATTAAATATAAGATTTGTTATGAATCTCTTTGCCTTTAAGCCAGTTTTACAATCACGGCATTAGGCATCTATAACTTGTACAACGCTGCGGAATATGATAGCGCTATTAGATCAAATAATATGCGGCTGAGTATTACCAGGTTACGCCAAATATCTATGCGGACAGAGGAATTCTATTTCCAGAAGCACCAGACGTATGACTGGGTGTAATATATTCTTTAACGTTATTTAATACGATTTCCACTGAGAGTTTGCAAAAAATAAAAAGTTGCTTTTATTTGTCATCAAGAGCCGATTACGCAACAAAAACGGCTTGGAAACACAAAGAGGTTTGACGGTTTTGGATGTGAAATCAAAGCAACATCAAAGTGAAATCGTTAGCAGCCCGGCCCCCGGTGGGAAATGAAAGTTCACAAACGCTGTATACAGTAGTTTAACATTTATTTCACGGGTCATCCGTCGATATTAAAATGCCGCATGCGCCGAACCTCATGTGCCAAGCGAGACCAAGAACGCGGCTTGCTTGATGTAAGTTTAATTTAATGCTAATATTTTCACCCAAAAATCTAAAAACAAAACAAACTTTAAATTTTGGAGAACCTGTTTGGAAAAAAAAAAAAAAGTATTTATTCACGTTTAACCCTTTGTGTATAAGAGAGGTCAGCACGACATTTTTGATGATTAAAATATCACTTCAGTCTCTATAAGTTAGTTTTATTTTCAATGCATGAAATTCAAAGCATTTTACTGCATGCAAATTGGTGCATGCCCTGCTTGATTATAGGAGTTAGAAAATCTGATCCTTGTCCTGTTTAGCTCCTCCCCCAGCTGCCTCTTCTGAAACCAGGAAGCATTCGTATGTACACTTCTTGCACATGCTCAGTAAGGCACTAGAGCAGCGGCCAATCACATATAAGCTAGCAAAATATCAGTCTTCAGATAGCATCCTTATAACTGGCGGCTGCTGCTACCTCTGTCGTCTAGAAGCCCCGATGTGCAAAAGCATAGCGGGTATCCTCCTTGGCTAGGAAGGAGTTAAACGAGACAGACGGCCAATAACTAAAGAATGTCCGCATTCAGTAAAGCGGACTGAAATACCGTTCCCCCAACTCCTAAACACTTTTATAACTAAAGACAAACAATATAAATAATGTCTGTGGAAACGCCTTACTAAAAAATAATGCCGTAAATGCTAAAGATTATTTTATTAGGATTATTCAGGGAATGTTTAAATGTCAAGTGACGCAAAAAGCAGGCCGCGATAGGCTGCCGCCAATAAGACCTATAGAAGACAGAAGAAATGGACGGGTCTGCTAAATCTTTATTTGCTCAAAATTATTTTTAAAAAAAGCCTGCATTTCAGTAACTTTCCGTGCCGGGGTCCTGTGAATGAGCAGCGAACGGATTTCATGCCAATCAAACATTCAGTTCTATAAAGACGAGAAACAAACAAGAAAGGAGGATCGGGGAAGAAACGATCGAGCGGAAACACGGAGACTCTGGTCCTGCTTTGCAGATATTACAATGTTGCCGGTCACACTCCGGGTGGAATTGTGTCGCGCCGCTCCACTTGGGAAACGCGGTAGGAAATGTATGCGGAAGGCGTGTAAACGGAACGCGACTCGTTTAGTATCGTTCATCCTACTCCACGCGTCCTTAACTGCTTGCAATAAAGGCTGAGATAAAGCATTCACAGAACCTCAGCCTGCGAGGTTCATTTACAACACCATTTGGGGATTCTGCTTAACCAAAGGAGCATTCAGAGGAAGCCGAATATTAACCGTTTGTGTACCCGGAAAAAGACGCTTCGCAGAATGCTGGAAATGTACCCAAAAGGGTACCTTTAAAACAAATGCTCGGGATAAAGTTCTCCACCCATTCTCTATGAAACATATTAGATAAGTATGCGGTATTACATACCTCCAAACAGTCCTGCTCTTGTGCGACAGTCCCATTTTTCCTGCTTTTACAGGTAGTGGGGCGCATGGGCTGGTTGGGGAGATCTTCTGAGCTCAGGGATGTGATATATTTCTGCTATTGCCTCACAGAAGTCCATCTTATCTACCACTTTGTCGATGTACTTGCGGAGTCCTCCAAGAATAGGAGTGTTCTCCTGCCACTGATTAGTTGTTTCACGCAGCCAATTGGTGTCAAGAATTGTCAGACCATGGAAGAGGATCTACACCTCTATAGCTGCAGCTTCTACCTCAGCTAAGTGTACCACTATATGGACAAAAGTATTGAGACACACCTCCTAATTATTAAAATCAGGGTTTGGGTCTCTTACTTCCATAGAAGGAAAATCTTAATGCTTCAGCACCAAAGACATTTAGGACAATGCTCTGCTTCCAACTTTTTGGGAACAGTTTGGGGAAGGTCCTTTTCTATTCCAGCATGACTGCACCCCAGCGCAAAACGCAAGGTCCATAAAGACATGGTTGGATGGGTTTGGGGTGGAGGAACTTGACCGGCCGCACAGAGCCCTGACCTCAACCCATGGAACACCTTTGGGATGAACTGGAATGGAGACTGTGAGCAAGACTTTCTTGTCCAACATCATAGCCTGGCCTCACAAATGCTCTACTGGATTTACGGGCAAAAATGCCCACAGAAACTCCCCAAAATCTAGTAGAGAGCCTTCCCAGAAGAGTGGAAGCCGTAACTGCAAAGGGGGGGGGACCAACATCATATTAAGGTCTATGTATGTAGAATACAATGTCATCAATGTCCATGCTGGAGTAATGGCCAGGTGTCCCAATACTTTTGTCCATATAGTGTATATAATTAAAAATAAAACTGAAAAAAAAATATTTGAATTTGTAAACTCGCGTTTCTATATTCACTGCTGTCTGAAAGGTAAAACAGATTTAAAGCTACTTTTGTGATGCTTTTAACAAATTACATTGTAACCTAGAGTACAATTTAAGAGAATGACGTGAATGACATTTTGCAGAAACACTGTTCATGTTTGCAGAAACCAAAAGCAGATTGTGTTTATTTAAAAAAGCTGTGTTCATTTTTTTATTTATTTTTTTTTTATGTACAAAAAGTGCAGCTGCGAGAGATTGGAAACCCCACCTGGCAAGAGAGACGATTCTGTTTATTAAAAGAAAAAATAGGAACAAGAGGTTTAAGACTCTGGCACAAGGAATCTCTTCCCACTCGTTTAGCGGATGTAGTCTAATTCCACAAACAGCCTTCTCGGGGCTCGGCTCGAAGCTCCTGCAGATGACCAGGAGTTACCGAGACTAATAAATCCTTTCCGGATACTATGACCCAAGACTTGAGTTTACATCAATGTTGACAATCTCAGGACCTATTATTAAGTCATAAGGCAGACTAAGCATGTGCTTAGAGAAGTGCATGTTTTGGCAGACTGGGAGGCAAATGTAGCTGTCAACAGTCCCAAGTCTGCCAGCTTTATGTCCTTTTTATTAGGTGCGCCCAGGACTTTCTTCATACACTGAGCCGAAAGGCGTTTCCTATGCAAAACTGCCCATGACATCACTCTGCTGCCAATGTATTACAGGTGGACCAGCTTATGATGTCACACGTCATACAGTGTCTTCTATCGGGGTCAGTGGTGGGAAGAATGGAATATGACGGGCTTAATGGTGGATCCATCCAACTCCCACCTCTGCTCATCCCCTTACAAAGGTTTTTTAACCCTTTTTTGTTGTAGTCTTTGTAAATTCTGCACTGACCAGCCCTAGGAAGGACGCTTGTTCTCTCTTCTCCATTTTCACCAAGATGGCAGCGTTGCCTGAATATAACCTTATCAAGATACCAATGGGGGCAGCCATCTACCTGGTCAAAACTCTATGTTTCAGGACCAACGTCTCAAAACTGGGACCGCCGGATTCATGCCAGTTGTAATTTTACTACATTTTGGTAAATTCAGTACAAAATAATCATGGATTTTCATTTTTCTATATTTTTTTCTATATTTTTCTTAACAATGTCTTGCTCGCTCCTTTTTGTGCCCCCCTTTTTTGGGGGGGGGCAAAGGCTCCTAAGTAAATTTAGCCTCTATGGATACATCTAGAACATAGCATAATGAGATTTATATATATATATATATATATATATTATATATATATATATATATCAACAATATGGACTCTAGCTGCTCCTTGTGTGATAAATAATATATTTATCTCTCAAAAGAATTTAAACTCGATCCAAAACAAGAAGCATTCTTCCAAACTTCAAGCTGAAACCCTCCAATTATAGGGAGATAACGGAGATTAACACTTATCATGACTCGTCTAAGAGAGTAAGAGGGTGGTATGACCCACAGGTGAATTCGGCAACCCAGGTGCTATTTAAAACACCCCATCCTTTATCACCAGGTGGTGCGTTTGGCTGCAACAAGCACTTTTTTTTCCTCCCCAGTTCAACTGCGAAACTTTACATTGCCAATAAAACCAAATGGAAAATAATATTTCGGTTAGCGGATAAATTGAACTAATCTCTTCTAACACAAAAACACTGTGACCTTGTGGTTTGGGGAGGCGATGTTATGCAAAATCTTGGCTCCCTTAATAAACACCTGGAAAGGAGAAACGAGCCGTGATTATATTTTAATCTAATCACTTCAAATATTGTGCAAATTGTTTAAAATTCTAACAATGCAGTACGGTCTTCGAAATAAAAATCTGAAACAGATTTGGTCTTTTACCAATATTTTATTAATAAACACGCGGCCGGGATGCCCGATTCGCAGACTTTTAATAAGAATATGAAACCATCCAATAATAGTCTCTGCGCTAGACACATACATAAATGGCTTTAAAGCTCCTCCCATGTCTATCATAGCTGCCCTCCGTCCCAAATTTGATAGAACAGTCCCAACGGCGTCACTTAACAAAGCAAGTGTTCTTGTGAATTGTGTGAACCCGCAAATGTCAGGTGTGTTGCCCTAACTGGGCACCGCGCATGAGTGGAATACCCCACAAAGCTGTAGTTCCACCCATGTCACGGCAGTAATGCGTCCAGGAGTGGGACACGGGTAGGTTGGCAAGAATGTGTCCACCTCATCTTTCAATGGACAATGTTAAAAATGCCTAATTAGCCCCAAATAAATGATAACTAATTAAGTTATGGGTTTACACACACTGTAGCCACAGGGAAGTCCTTTGTGCAACCTCCTCCAGCACTCCTATATGGCACTTGAATGGAGGGGACTTCAGTATATTCAGTACAGTAGAATGTCAGCGATTGCCTATTAAAAGGATCATTTTTGAAGATTCTTAGGAATATCTGATACAATGTTCCCAATTTTAAGAACGGTGTTCTAGAAACAGAATGTGACGGCAGATCCCACCCATTCGGCCCCCGTCTAGTCGCCCGATTCCCGGCGTTAAAACTCTGACCTTAATCAGTCGTTGGTCTCGCCTAGGATCAGGAGCCGTACGCCTGTCCCACGCATGTTTAAATTCCCTCAACTGTATTCCGGACATCTTACATGATAAGACCTGGATAGGGTCTATGATATCACTCGTATGTCAGAACATGCATAGCGCTACATCACCAAAACTAACGGCCATTCTTTATATATGAACATTTAAACACACGATGACCTCGATAAGGAGCCTGCATTTAAAAAGACACGACGGCCGATCAGAGCCTCTCGGTCCAACTACTCTACCCGTACAATCTTGATGATGGCGCTTTTAGTCTACGTTTTTTTTACCGCCAGGATACATACAATCGAGTGTTTCGATAATAGCTTATGTTCCGCATCACTGCCAAACATGTGCATGTGGGAAGTATTTTTTTTAAAACGGGGACAAACAAACACACGCTCATTCGCCTTCGCCAAATTAAAGAAGAAATCTTTAAAAAAAAAAGTGCAATTGTCTCAAAACAAAGGGGTCCTTCAATGATTTCCAAACGCAGACAAAACGGAACTCGCGCTGCAGCGAAAGAAGGAGAACTCTAGAGTTCAGGGCATTAACATTTATGACTTATTCAAATATTTTTCGGTTTTCAAGCTGATTCACGGCTCCCTCGAGAGGCCGTACCATTTAGCCTCCTGGCCTTGACTCAAAGCCAAAAAAAAAAAACGATCAAAAGACACAAATAAATAAATATATAAGCAACGGGCATCAAATCGTTTTGTTGCAGAAATTTTTTCCCCCCCGAAACGTTTTTTTTCTTTTCTTTCTCGCAATAACAATATAATAGTTCAGTGAATATTAAAATGTGTTATTATGAAGAGAGGGAATATTTGACACGTCCTGCCAATTCCAACCTTCTATTTTTACCAATAGCATTATTCGAGAAAAAAATATAAACCTTACATCCAAGTGAGCGGCCGCTCCTGCTAGACAATAACGCTAAAAAAAAATCGAGACTTAAGACATCACAATGTCCCACGCGCATTCCCAGAGTAGGCTCTCGGAGCGCTCCCTATTCTGGGGGTTAGCTTTATATGTGAGGGGGGCAGAGCTAGACCCAAAATGCCTACCGCAGAGATCGGGGGAAATTAAGACAGGGAGTAGGCAGAAAAAAAAATGACCTGGGACCCCCCCCGGAGACTCCAAAAGCAGCGAGCCCCCCGGAGACTCCAAAAGCAGCGAGCCCCCCGGAGACTCCAAAAGCAGCGAGCCCCCCGGAGACTCCAGATCAAACCTGGAGTTACATCCACTTGGTGTGGGTAAAACTATACATATATATAATAGTATATGATTAAATGCAACTTTTTTTTAATTAAACAATATATAGAGAGCAATAAACATGGACAGATTGTTCCAAAACTGTCCCCTTAAGAAGGCGCTTAGGAGTAGCTGCACCCACGTCTCTAGGAGACAGTCCAACATAACCATGACCCGCAGTCAGGGGCATTAATAAATATCGGAGCGTCATGGGTTAAACTCGTTTTATCTATAGGACCCTACAAAGATTAATGGAGCCTCCACTGAAATATTTGTTTAAAAAAATGGCTAAACCAGGACGTGGCATCAGGACGTTTACTATCTACAGTATGGTCTGTAGGCGGGGCCATGATTAAACCACACCCACTAAACGTCAAACACTCATAAAAGTGGGACAAGAGGCTAGTCTGTGTCATGTGGACCGTATTAATTTATGCTTATAGGACATTTACATACCCGGAAACGCTCTGGTTTGAGCCAGAGTCTCAAGAGTGCTTCCGGGGTCTCTGGGTAGGTTGCTATCTTCTCCTGGCAGGGGAGCAGCGGCCGACCAGGCCTACTTCTAAGCCCACTAAAGAATGTCAGGGGCTGACCACGCCCCCTACACAAAGCCACTCCCCCAGGAGTCAGCGGAGCTCTCAGTCACCTACCCAGAATAGTTCCCAGGAATAGACCAGATATTTGGACATTTGTACAAATTACCAATCAAACAATTAAAAAGGAGACTTGTACAAGAGAGCAAAGAATCTTTCTTACCTGATGGCAGCCCTGTAAGTCTGAATCTCTCCCATAGCAGGCATAGGAGCCTCTTTCTGCTTTACCTAAAACAACATTAACAAAAAAAAAGCATAAATATTTTGAGAAAAATGCAAAAGAATTTACAAAAATGGATAACGTTATATGTCCAAGGCCAATATGTGTGACTGTGGCCAAACTCAGCTACACACACACTGTAAGGAGAACCAGGACTTAGTGAAGCTGGCATAATGACATGGAGCAGAGTCTTCACTCCACATGTGGAAGGACACTCAGTGGGGATGGCTACATAACACATGAGCACTGTAATGGGAACCAGGAACCCTGCCTTCAGCATAGCAAAAGCCAACTAGAAGACAGCCAGCTGCCTCGGTTCAGAGGGTCTTCTGGAGAACCGTGCCACCAGTCATGGTGCAAGAGGACACACTCCATTGGGAGCCGGCATAGTTTAAATAGTCACTTTCCCAGAGGAGAGGAAATTGACAAACACAGGAAACAGGAAATATAAACATAATTAACACATAACACAATAAAAAATATTATTTTTGAAACATACTTCCAATATTCTAACTATAACCAACTAAACAAATACACAATCATTTATTAAAAACATATCAATATGCTAAACAAAACAAAGAAAACATAATAGCAGCGATATAACCAAAGTAATCCCATATTAAGAGGAGCATGTCCGTTACGGGGGCTTATTACAGAGCTTCACAATAGGCTTTATTAAAAACCTGCTGAATTAGGCAAATAGGAGGATCGATGAACCTTAATGTAATCCCAGAGCCTGCTGGGTAAACGGCGTTTCCATATATATTTAAATCAATATAAATTTTGTCTACAAGATATTTATGGAATGCAAAATCGCCCTATCTTTTGGACTTCTATGGGCCATTCGGCAGACCAAGTTCCTACTTTGTCCAACTCTTTTCCAAAACCCAAAACAATCCAGCTTTTTTTTTTTTGGCTTCCCCTTTGGTAAAGCTATTTATAGACTATTTTGCTGCCTTTTTAAATAAGGTTCTTAACATTTCCTTGCTTATGTTGTATTCTAAGTGTATAACACAGTGCGAATCCCTGACACTACAACACCCCGCGGTGCGATCATTGTCAACATTTTGCTGGTGTTTCTCTCCATATTTGTAAGGTGTTTGCAAACTCTGATTATATTCAGAAAAGCAAAGAAAATGTCAATTAAAAAAAAATAAATAAATGAAAATACACTCTATAAGGCACGGGTTCCTGCATAACTAGCAGAAGAACGTTCCAGAACATTCTTTGGTCTCCAAAATAAGAGAAGTTATAATATGCTTTTGAGCGTTATCCAATAACCATTGAGAAACAGAGCCCCACCGCATGGACACTCCATATAATAAACCATAGAAAAGAACAAATGGAAGTGAGACTACGCTCAACAGCAATACAACTCAACAAATAACACCTTAAAGACAAATCGTATTTGGTGAATATGTTTAATGCGGCACGAGGTGCGAAGAAATCAGATATTCATGTAGTATAATGTCCAAAATCCTTGAAACCAATAAAACATTTAAAACCCTTTTGCATAATGAAGGAGTCGCGGGTCTCCCAGGTGTCTGGAGAACGCGCGGATGTTTGAAGGGAATTGATGTATGTTTTATACAGGAAAGGTACTAGTCCCCAGTGCCTGGTGGTATGAGAACCTGACCTTCTGCACTTGTATGTCGAGAAGTGTATTGAAGGAACGGAGTATTACCGAGGCTGGAATGCTTGCCTTAGTTTTTTTTCCTTGTATTATAAGGAAACAAACTTATAATAAATGACATACTTAACGTGAAGTTATGTTGGAGTCTCCGTTCAATATTTCTCTAGAGTGGTTTGGAACCTTAAATTCCGAAGGTATCCTGTAACTGTCGAGGTCAGAACCTCCATAACTCCTGCTGGCCTGGCTCTCTTCTTTTTCATATTGAAGTCCATATGTGGAAACTATCTGGGTTCGACTTGTCATCTACTGTTAACTGATGATGACATGACAACACATCGAGCTATACGTGTGTCATGGTCAACTGAAATAACCTTCTGGAGAGGGACAACCATAAATGAATCGGTAGTATTACCAACGAGGAGACTGTAAACAAACAGGGGAAGAAGAGCGTCCCTGGAACCATCGCCTGGATATGCGCAGCGTGTGGCCATTTGTATCGAGCTTGGTAGAAGTGGATCTGCCACATGAGTGGAAGCAAAGGTGAGTGGCCTGCACTGGTCATTTGCCCGGTTTGCCAGATGGTTAGTCCAAACCCGATTGTAATAAATTAGTACAACTGATTTTAATAGTTTGTACTAGAGAAAAACGAGTGCTTCTCAAGGCGCTCTATTCCTGAGAAATGCAATATTTCTGGTACAACTATCTAAAACAAAGACTCAAAAATGTAATTATCCAATGAGTATGATTATCGGCAACCCACAAATGTTTCTATGAAATTTCTTGGTTAGCGTGAGACTAATCAATCATTGATTCTCTTGATAGCTTCCTTCAAGCCGCATAAAAGTCCATTTTCTGTTTGCACATCCCCAGGAGTAAACCTCCGTCATGATCAGCATCATGATGGAGCAGACACCTGGGATAGAGAAATTGGGTTGGATTTCTGCCAGCCATTAGTAAGTTCTACACCAGTGAAGCGGGAATTTGAACTGGGCCCAATACTGCTGGAAAACCGTGCCAGCCGTAATCATCTGACGTTTTCTGAAGACTGCTGCCTGGTTCTCTAGACTATAACATAAAGGTCATGCCTCATATCGGAATCCTATTCAGTAATAAATCTGATTTGCATTGCTCTAGAAAACAATATTGCCCTCAACATCGCACTTCAGCAGTTGGGTTCAAAGAATCTGCTCGTATTTAAACATTGATTGTATTACGGCATACATTATAGCATTTACTGGCGAGTTGGACCAGAACGGTTGAGTGCCGCACCAACACATGGTGACAGCAAGTCTATGTGAACTCACCAACGCTAAGCACCGAAAAAACAAATTCATTCATACATATAATAGTGACGACCACTGAGGTTTCCTGTAGACACCCTTTTATTCCTGCCAGAGGATAATTAGATGAATTATTAGATGTAATATTATTAGATGTAATATTGGCTTTTGACGGTATGCGTAATTAACCACTTTGGTAAATGACAAATAACTAAAAATCGCAAAACTGATGATTTAATTGCTGCTAAATTGTAGCCACACAGTGGTGCATTAAAGCAGTGTCCCCCAAGCCTGTTGAAATACACAAAGGCCTCATTTCTTCATCATTAATGCTTGTCTAGAGGTGGAGGTTCTTGTGCATTGATGGAGAAGCAAGCTGCACATCTACGAACTGCTCCATCATGGTCCCGGTCAGGCCATTGAGATGAGACTTCTTGGTGGTGTCTGCCGTGATGTAACGAGAAGACCTCAAAGGGACACACTAGAGAGATCTGACCCGAAAGACCACCGGTATCCACCTCCTGGTCGAACGGGCACCTGCCACCCCTCTTACTAAGACGGTCAAATTTTGAACCTGTCCCCCCAACCACAACTTGGCTGGAAAAGTGAAGAAAACCTTAAACTACACAGCTTGATGAGTAGAGAACCTCTACTTCCTTCCTAACAGACAACAAAGCTGCCAAGGACACCACGTTCCAGAAAGCTGCAGCAGATAGGAGGATAGAGCTTAACGACAGCAGAACACAGTACGTAACAAGTACGCTATCCACCCAAAGATGGGGACCAAAACTTAAAATGCAACCTTTGACACAGTGTTAGTGGGGCAATATATTTTCTAAAGCTATCGTACAGAGAACTTGAACGTTGTAGTTTGTCTATTTGAAGCGGCCAAAACAATTACAACAGGCCGTGGGTGATGAGATCGAATTCAAAAAATGTTTTCATTGTGATAAAATAAGTTGCCTTTTTTTTAATGCATGCAGAGAAAGCGTAGTTTCCATTCTGTATGAGCTGCAACGACTTCGTCATGGGGCAGAGACTTCTCTCCTTTCTTAAAAACCTCACCAGTCCATGGCCGTAAAATAAAAAAACCCCGTTGTATGTATGTTTTTTGTTTTTTTTTTCTTTCGGAAAGCTATCGAAATGCCTTAAACGTGCCGCGGTTAGTCTGCCCAACAGGATTCTGCCACTATTACTAAATATATATATAAAAAGCATGTTAATTCAAGACCCCAGTGTATTCCGTCAGGCTAATGCGATAATTTCTAGTACTTAGCTTCATTCCCCAAGAGATTGCGTAATAGGAAAGAAGAAAAGTACATGTTTATCCTGCTTCTGAAAATACCTTGGTAAAACACGTTAGCGCCATCAGATACGACAAGTGACTTGTTGACAAGTATCAATCAGTGTCACCTATAACAATGGGGGTTCTGGATATGTGTCGGACACATCGAGGGTTACTATTCCCATATTATATTTATACTATATTATATATTTTTATATATATATATATATATATATATATATTTATACACACACACACACACATATGTATATATAATATATATATATATATATATATATACACACACACTCTAATTATATTCATACATATATATATATATATATATATATATATATACATACACACATATAATTATTGATTTATAGCGCACCATCATACTCCAAAGAATTGTATAATGAGTGAACAACACTCATGAGTGCGTAACAATATGGATGCCTTATCAAAAGAGATTCAATCTACCATATATATATATATATATATATATATATATATATACACACACACGCATATAAATGTTCTGTATTTAGACAAAGCCTCTTCTTTACAAGCATGCTATGAATTATTGAAATGTCTTATCAATAAACATTCACAGCAACGAAACTGCTGTAACATCTTTCTACAGCCCAATTCCATTTCCATAAAAATACCCAATAAAGCACCTTTCAGAATATATCATGCGCTTAAAATGTAACATGTTTATCATGCCCAACATTTATGGCTCGGGTGCAAGTTCTTACGTCATTCTTCGCATTTCATTACAGGTTAACAAAATAATAAAAAACTGCAATAACAGGAAAAATTATAATTGTAGCACTTCAAAGTTTGGAACACATGATAGTATCTTATCCAAACTCCACATATATCACTAATTATCGGGACCCCCACAAGCTACATTGGGATTGTTTGTATTTTTTTTTTTTAGTGGATGAACCACGAGACAAAGAAAAATAATAAAAATGTAGCAGTTTTGAAAAAATTAAAAGAAAAAGCACGCTTTTATATCCATCACATACTGTAAGACTGCGTGACAACCAAGAGGTGAAATACATTGATGACGGAAGTAAAAAAATAAAAATAAAATAAATAATAATAAAAAAGAAACAAACATACACACACAAACCAAGAGTGACATGCATGTTTTTTTTTTGGGTTAAAATCTCCTGTTTGTGTGGGGGAGGATAGGAGAACAGAGACATGAATCATTCTCAGTAATTTCAGCGTTTCCATGACATCAACGGGCACTCGTCCAGGACTCTAGAAGTCTGGAAGGTACCAAAGAGGCACAGAAGCCAGCAGGAGACTGACTTCTTCTTTTTTCTAAAGGATTATGTTCTTTGTAAAGATCTCATCTTTCGTTTTCCCATTTTGCCATCAAAAACACAATTTACCAAATCAGAGAATACACGCCGGACCTGTGCGGGGGTAAACTTTTCTCTCTCCGGCGTATAACTCTTGCCCCTTTCCCGTCCAGCTGGAAATCATCCATTCATGTAGGAATTATGCTAAAAACCCGGCCCGTCATTCAGACCGGGTTCCCGTACAATAACAGAACACATCTTATACCAGCAAATATTTAATACGTATTAAGTATGGATACGCCAAGCGAAATCAAAGCGATAGGGCAAGTGTTCCGAGATAACTGTCTAAGGAGCTTCGGTGAACAAAATACATGCGATAATTACAGCGTAATCTGTTGTAAAAATTATATTTATATATATATAATATATATATATAACCTTATATTATATATTATATATATATATAACCTTATTGCTTAAAAAATAAAAATTATATATAATATATATATTATATATCCTTATTGCTTAAAAAAATATATCTATATATATAAGCTCATTTTAGAAATTTTAGAAAACAATTTATCATTAATTTGTTCTGGGGAAAAAATAATTGAAAAATCTTCATTTCTGGAGAGCATCAGCGATCTTACAGTAGGCTTTTTGTTACCAAGAACAGAGTGCGTAAGGATAATCATATAAATAAGACATTTTTTTCCCCTTTTTTTATATGAATTCTTTCATGTTTACCGCGCGGATAAAGCACACAGCTGACACTCCACGCTGCGATTCCGGATCGGGTTTTTACCAGCGATGTCATTGTTCACAGACAGCACCCATTCGTTTTTCTAGATCATAATTCATGTGAGAAAAAAAAATTGTAATCCACGTAACGAAGAAAACAAAACGAGCAAAAATAACAATTATCAAACGGAAAAACAAGACTTTATTTATTAACGGATAAGGCGCCAGAATGATATATAACCCAAACGTAATCACTGCGGAATTTTCTAGACAAACCTCTTGTAGTATGCGGCAGCCGCTGCGGATAATTTTTGGCACGCATACAATGGTGGCCGTGCCAAGCCCCATGGCTAAAGCTACTTTAAGGAGGAAAGCTAGTACCGGTAATTGCTCTATAACCGTGCCGCACATCGCACTACCAAGCAAGGGACGGAGACACGGACATTTTTTTTGTATTTTAATTTTTTTTTCGTAAATTTGAAAGAAAAAAAAAATGTAAAAATTCCAGTCGCATGCAAGACTCGTCTCGTGGAAGATCGCATCTGCCGTCTGCTACACAAGACGCTGTCAAATCGCTTCCTCCGAGATATACAAATGATTTTAAGATGGTTGCCGACCAGGTGGTAAATACGCATCACATCTTAACCCTAGTAGATTATAAAAGTTTTCTTACAAAAACTACAAAAAATGATGCTAGGAAAAAAAAAATACTGACATACCAGAGATAGATATTAACAAAATAAATAAAGTAAAATTACAAAAAAAAAATCCTACACACGTCAAAAAATCTTTATCGTTAAATTTGAGCACAAGAAAAACAGACAATGGTGGTTTTTCTTTTTCTTTTCCAATAGGTCTAACATTTCAAAAGTGAATTATTTTATAATTAGCGGAATTTGATTATTTTATACATACACAATAACTGGGGGGAAAAAGGCTGACATTTTCTATCAATTTACGTAATACAAGATGTATTTATTTTGTTTTCCACTCATTCTTAATTTTTTGTGTGTAGCCAGACCACAACATTACATTCTTTATTCAACACGCCGTGACGTGCTTAGGTCTAATAATTGCTAAATAACAAACTTTATTTGTAAAATACACACAAAAAAATTAAAAATGAATATTTCATGTAACAAAATTGAAAGAAGACTAATTCTAAGTACAATTTATTATACACATGTATTTAGCATGTCTCTTTATATGTAATAATAATAATATATATATATATATTTATATATATATACCGCATTGGCTTGAATAGAGGCCGTACAAAATTATAGGCCGCACCACCTTAAAGTTTGGTGCTATTTTAAAGAAAAAAAATATTTTTAAAGAAAAAATACACATTAGTGGAACGGTAAAACAGTATTTTATGTAATGAACAGGAATACATGTATTTTAAAAATGTTGGCATCTATTATACAGTTTGCCAGCATGTGTTATATACAGACAGAAAGCCAATAGCCATTTTAAGGTCCCCCCTTAATTCATAATGCACCTTACTTATAGATATGCCCCTCTGCCCCCGATATGCCACTTTGTGCCCCAGAGATATGCTTCATAACCCCTGATTTTCCACTCTGCCCCCAAGAAATGCCCACCTGCCCCCCCAGATATGCTTCATGACCCCTAGAAGTGCCACTCTGCCCTCTTGATATGCCACTCTGCTTCCTAGAAGTGCCACTCCCCCTCCCCCAACTTACCAATGCACCCCCAGACTCCCTGGTGTCTATCGGTGATGGCTGGACGTCTGTGCAATGCGCGGGGAATCTGGATCCAAACCCTGCTGCAGGGATAAATGAAAAAGGAAAAAAAAACACCCGCCCTGAACTGCATGTCTCGGGCCTCGGGTGATAAAAATTGCGCACCCCTGCACTAAACCCCTAATATAGGTCGCACCCCCACTTTAAAGAGCTAAAGTGGAGGGGGGGGAGCGCGGCCTATATTTGGGCAAATGGTATATAAAAAGGATGCTTTTCTGGACGTAAGGATGAGTTTTCAGGCGCTACTTTTGCATCTATATAGGGATGGTCCATGGTCAGGAGTTAGAAGACCAACATTCTCCTAGAAACGTAAAGCATCTCACGCATCTAATATCCATGAGCGGCGGATCTCACTACATTTGAGATATTTGCCAGCAACAGGAGTCGCTCACTACAGAAGACCCGTCCAAACAATCAGGCAAGCGCAGCGGACACACGTGGACAAAACGGATCTCACGCGAGTCAAGCACTTTCGATTACGCACTGAATACGGGGGTGGGCGCGAAAGGGTTAAACATTTTTTTTTTTACTAAACCCATAGTTCCAAAGGCAAGAGTAACACGGTTGCACGGTTGGAGTGCAGGAAATCTCCGATACGTGGGCTGTAATCCGGTCCACTCACGGGCCGATAGATCGCTTTTATGAGTTTCATTCAACTGCGAACCGAAATTTAATACACAGAGCAGGGATACCTTATTAAATTATATGGCGCCTACGCAAATGTGTTAATTACTCGGTTTACAGAGTATAACAGACAAGTGCATCAATTATAACAGATGACCATACAGAGAATAAAAATCTAGCGTTCATGATAAAAAGTGACTTGAGGTCGCTTGAAAAAGAAATATATATATATTTAAAAATGTAGCAAAAGAACGTCGCTTCCAAAAATAAAATCACAATGTGACTTCTCTCAAGATTTATGTGTTTCTATCACTCACACAAGACTGCTATTCAATATATAAAAGGTTGAAATACCAAGACAAAAAGAATGGCCAGATGGCATGGGTCAGAATTTTTCAGTGTTTTTGATGGACCAAAAAAAATCCCCCCCCCCAAAATAAAAACCACGCTGACACGCTTTGCATCAACCCTGCTGCTGAAAACAAGAAATTCACATTAAAAAATTCCCAAAAGGGGGTAGATAAAGATAAAAACCATCCGACCCGTACTTAAAGGCATCTATTGAATTTTATGGCACAACGTCTGTGGGTAGTGGATTCCACATCTTTATTGCTCTTACTGAAACACGTGTGTGTGTGTGTATACATATAAAAATACATGGATATATTTTATACACACTATATATATATATTTTTTTTTTAAAAAAAAATTTACATATATATATATATATATATATATATACAATATAAATAAATATAATATATATATACACACATACATATACTCACAGGTTTATGTATATCTTGAGAGTCATTCTCTATGTACATTTTTTTATCGTAAGTCATAAAATCACAGGCTGTTGAACATTTTTTAATACAGCTTCCGTATCCCTTTACCGAGTAAAATATAAATCAAGGAACCGGTTTCTAGTATAAAGCTGTATAGTTTATGTAAGACAAGCGAAGGGTCTAATAGGGTTCTTAGAAGTAAAGGGAGGATGTGAGTTAGGGGCAGATAAGAACGGATGGATTATCTGTGCCGAAAGGTTATCCAATCGATCCACGCATATAAATCGTCATCCTGAAGAAACGTGCAGCAGAGAAAAACTGAAATAACAACGACATGGAGGAGCGAAGCCATCCGCGATGGTCAGCCTAGGAGAAGGTTTTGGGGTTTTTTTGGACATAAAACCGATATGGACCCACGCGGCTTGATTCTGGTGCCGCCTGTACAGCGCTGTGGTATATGATGGCGCTATATAAATCAATAATAATTTTACCTAACCATACTTATAGGTTGTGCTTATTGCTTGCGAGACATGTATCCCGGGAAAGCTAAGATCTGCAGAGCCAGTGTTACCTGAACAATGTCTTGTACCCGATTTGAAGTTCACATCCTTGTTAAGGCCGCCTGAGCCATCAGGAACTTGTTGGGGAGGAATAATCATGGACTGCCTCAGAAAAGGAACTTTATGGCTGCTTCTATGGTATACACTACAGTTCAAAAGTTTGAGGTCACTTAGAAATCTCCCTGTTTTTGAAAGATAAGCACATTTTGTCCATTAAAATAACATGAAATGGATCAGAAATCCAGCGCAGAAGGGGTTAATGCTGTAAATGACTATTGTAGCTGGAAACGGCTGATTTTTAATGGAATCTCTTCATAGGTGTACAGAGGCCCTTTATCACTCCCATCGCTCCTGTGTTCCAATGGCACATTGTGGTTGCTGATCCAAGTTTAGAAGGCTAATTGACAATTTTCTGATGCTTTAAAACACAAACATAATTTTCACACAAAAAAAACCCCTAGGCTACCCCCTAAAAGGTGGGGTCCCCGGTACGTGTCCCTGTTCCCTGAGCATGTATTCTGCTCAAGCGTCGTTACAAAACCCAACAAAGACAATTCTATACTAGAAAGCCTTTAAACCGGTCACTGTGACTCTCGTTCCACGCGAATGGGGGATGAAGGGGAAAACAATGAAAGATACGCCTTCAACTTTAATCGTCTCCGCCGCAGCGATCCGATGCCTCTCCCCGTAACGCAGCCGATGATACATACAACACCTGCAAGCCTCGCACCGGCTAATGATTCATATGTAATGAAGTGAGGGCGCATAATTAATCCCTAAAGTTGTTAAACTTATTGGAAATTGCTTATGGAAGTTGTAGAGTTGGCCATATGTAACCGTCCTCAATTCATTCTCCGCACGCCGATGTATCTGGAGGATAGCAGACAGCTGGATGAAGTGAAAACCAAGAGTGTAATTAGTAACGGGGAAACGAGAGAGTTTGACAACAGACGAGAAGCTCTTGTACCTTTAGCTGCCATGTTTTTCTTTTCCTTCCGTTCCCTTTACTCCAGAGATCTCTACCTCTTCTGTTGGAGCGTTATTCCAGGTATCTACCCATCTTTTGGTGAAGTTCTACTATCACACATGGAACGCACACATACTTCACCTGGCTGGAGATCACCCATCATCTCATACCGGGGCACACTGACGGAAGGGGTGAGGACACTGCTGATATTTTTGCTAACACAAGTTGCCATAGCAACATCACTGATATGAATTATCCCCCCCCCAAAAAAGTAGTCGCTACCGGGATCTTTCGTTTGTGAACCCAAAGATCACCCCACACACAGCTACAATTGGTGCGTTTCAACATATAAGCTGCCGTGTTGCTTAAACCGTAGGTTATCTTCTCATATTTACACTTTATGGTTATTTCATAACCAATGGAACTGAAGCGCTGTAATTCTATACTTGCCAAGAGTCCTTCTTTAGGCAGACAGTCCTGACAGCAGGCCTTAATGGTGAATGAGGTGGTTATGTGGAGCTACGTGACATTACACTCACCACCAGTAAAAGTGTTAACGATTACGCAATGATTTCTTATATTAATATTATACTATTATGTGTACATTTTTTTATGGTTTGTGATCATATGTGGGAACTCCACTCTAGTGAGTGGTGGTGTGGAATGACCACCCCCCCAAGCTACAGCATTTTGCTGCGTGTAGCGCCCACCAACATCAGCGGGACCACCAACAGGCATCCCATAATCCTGAAAGTTTCCAAGTATGTTCTTTATCACTCCCATCACTCTTGTGTTCCAGTGGCCCTTTATCACTCCATCACTCCTGTGTCCCAGGGCCTTTATCCTCCATCCTCCTGTGTCCCAGTTTTTCACCCATCATCTGTGTCCATGCCTTATCACTCCATCACTCCTGTGTTCCAATGGCCCTTTATCACTCCCATCACTCCTGTGTTCAATGGCCCTTCCCCATACTCTTGTGTTTAGTGGCCCTTTATCACTCCATCACTCCCTGTGCCCAGTGGCCCTTATCACTCCCATCACTCTGTGTTCCAAGGCCCTTATCACCCCATCACTCCTGTGTTCCAATGGCCCTTTATCACTCCCAGAGCCTGTGTCCAATGGCCTTTATCAACTCCCATCACTCCTGCATTCCAATGGCCCTTTATCACTCTCCATCAACTCCTGTGTCCCAATGGCCCTTTATATCCATCCTCCCAATGGCCTTTATCACTCCCATCACTCCTGTGTTCCAATGGCACGTTGTGTTCGCTGATCCAGGTTTAAGTGTAAAAGGCTAATTGATGGTTAGAAACCCTTTTTGTAATTATGTTACAGCCAGAAATGTCCTTTTGATTGGTGGTGTATTGCAGGTTTTGTAAAACATCTGTAAGAGGAAAAAAAAACCCACTCCAAACCCCCAAACCCACTAAATCCTACAAAGGTAATAAGAAAATTGCAACAAATAATAATATAAACATTTGGTCTAAGAAAAGGGCCATTTGGCTAAACCAGGATTTATTAGAAAAGGAACTTGCGGACGTTAATGGAATCCTGTTTTATAGATGAAAAAAAACTCTTACTTACTTAAGTAAATGAACTACTTCATTTAAATCTACTAAATAAGTAAAAACCGGTTCAAACTGTCCTTTCAAATTATTATTTTTTTTATGTAAAACGTGACGTTATGTGCTGTAGTGTGATTGGGTGAAACATCCAAAGAAACGTCATTTAATGGCAATAAATTCATAAAGAATACATCACACCCCAAAAAAATGAATCTCATTATAAATGATGTCAGTTACTAAGTCAATATTTAGGGTTACTAATTGAGTGCGTCAAAGGCGATGACTGCGATTGGGTCAACACAGGAAGATGTATTGCCGCAGGCGCCTCCCGGACATCTTTAATCTCATCTATTAATGACATCTATTTCTGTAATGTAAGGAAATTTTACTGTACTGAGAGGGGGCAGTAGATTAGGGGAACTGCCTCCCAGTAGAAGCGAGGGAACTTAAACATGCATGGGATTGGCATATGGCTCCTGAATCTAAGACAAGACCCACAACTGATTAAGGTCTGAGTCTTTTGAGCAGGAAAAACAACCTGGCAAAGCAGAAATATTAAGGGGTCTCCCCAAATTAGGTCCTTAGTGGGGAAAGAAGGATAGCGGTCCGAGGCACAATAGAAGCTGAACATATATGTGAGAGATCCGTGTTACTCGGGTTTTACCAGATTCTGTGAAAATGTTACACAATTATATTTTTGTATCGGCGTTAAAATAAATTCTCACACTGTATAACGCCTATGGATTCTGCTGGGAGGCTGTTCCACTTATCCACCACCTTCTAAGTAAAGTAACACCAAGTCACACCAAGTAAAAAGCCAAATGACCCTGTATTATGGGAACAAGAACAGCAATAACCAATAAATGCCAGCAAATTAACCCTATAATTTGTTTTTAGCGCAAAACAATGATTTCAGACTGTGATGAAAGAGTCCCGGGAAGTTTAATACTCCAGAATTAAACCGAGGCTTTGAAGCAGCATTTCATAATTGTATTGTAGCGGGAACGTTTCATCGCAATTACACGTACTCACGACTTCTGAATCCCGCCACAATGCCGCGGCGTTTAGGTTTACAGAGCCTTTCAATTAAAGGTTACACGTTTATCACCGCTGGGAGATCTTAATAATTGATTTATTTACTGTACGGCGCGTGACAAAGAGGATCTAAGCTTATCCAGCCATTTAAACGGCAACAGAGCTGCTATTCCGATCATCGGATTTAACGCCGGCTCCAGCGGCAAATGAAGCGTTAGCTCTGCGGCCAAGGACAGTAGAGGTAAGGCGACTACTGCAAATAGAAACGGCATGGGGATATTTGGAATAGCCAGAATTTACACGCATTCATGCAAATCTTGGCAATGGTGTTTACTGTAATATGTATATTATATCATATATATATATATATATATATATATATATATATATATATATAGTATATGTAGAAATATGCAAGATATACAAGAAAGAATACATTTTAACTTCCTGTTCTCAAGGTGTGCATGAATAATAATAATCACTAATAAAGCGAGGGAATTATAAACATGCATGGGATAGACATACGGCTCCTGGATCCGGACGGGTCAGATGGGGCTGATCTGCCGGCAGATCCTGTGTTTCTTTAATAGTATTATTCTTCATTTCGGTGACACAGGATGGTGGCTCCGGCAATTTTTGTAAGGGTTACAGGAGGAAAAACACTGGAATTTTAGAAAAGGAAACCAAATTGCTATGCTGGTTTTGCCCTGCTCTGCCACACACACAGGGGCTCGATAACGTCCCGGTATAGTATGAACCAAATTCCTCCAAAACAGGAATAGGATAGCTTTATTCACATTCCACCCCTTCTTGAATTCATTTAATCTACTACCTTTCCTGTCATTATCTTTCAGTCTTCCGCCCGCTAAACGGTGTCCACCAGTTTTCTCACTCTTCGCTCTTGGACCTCCCTTAATCCCCTTGACACTGAATGCGTGTTTCTGTTGTGTGTCACCTCTCCCTTCGCTCTTCCTGGGGCGTTGATATTGGGGTCTTTCCTGGTATGTTTTTCTATTCAAATTCATGGAGGGTCACTCCATATGCTTATAATAGCTGCTTGGTCCTTTTCATTTTCATGTGGTCCATAATGCAAACGGATGGAGGTGCCTGCAAAATCCCCCCCAAATGCATTTGCCCCTTTCCTCACCAGCAGCCAAACTTATAGTTAATGGGTGATTTTGGCATTCAGGGCTAGTTTTATGCCCAAAAGTAGGAGATGCAACCTTCCTGGTTCAACTGTAAAAATAAAAGTCGAAGCCACTTTACATCCCCCGGAATCTATGTGCTCCGGACTGGAGGAAGAGTATTCATTTTTTGGGTTTCCGTTCCAGTTTCAGGTAGCACCCATTCCAGAATACGACTGACGTAACAAAAGGTGGAGACCACAAAACTCAAAATTCTGTGTCCCCATTAGATCTGTGATTGCTGTTGATCACTTAGGAAGGTAAATAGGGTGTCTTTGAAATCTTCAAGAGGTGTTCTCGACGTCCCAAAAGGGTACCTGGAGCCTACAAGTTCCTGGGTATGCTCATGATTTGGGGGTCTCTCAAACACGCAATGCTAACTTACCCCCACATATGCGGTACCTATGTGTTCAGATTTGGGATTTTATTCCATTGTGTTAGGTAAGTGGTGTGTCTTGGACTCTTCGAGGGGTGTGCTTTCAAGTAATATATAGTTTGTGGGGGTTATTGTGATATTTAGGGGTTGGTATGGCCCTCCAAATCACATAGTAATATAGTAATTTGGGCTGAAAAAAAAGATCTAAGTCCATCAAGTTTGACGTTTATTTTGACACTTTCTATAACTTATACTATGGAATTTATCACTTGTACCTTTTTCTTTAAAAAAAAAAATCATGAATGACTGTTTTGTGTTATTTCCAATTTCCCATATATGTTTACAAACAATTT